>JANPWX010000059.1:1538188-1617021 GCA_024734555.1 Trochalopteron elliotii
TACCATTTCTCGTTTATTTGATTATTTTTTTTCTTCCGCCGGGAGAGGCCGGGCCGGGCCGGGCCATCCCCGGCCGTGGGGCGGGGGCGCCGGGGCCGCCGTCCTGGGCAGCTGTCGCGCTCCGTCCGCCGAGGCCGGCTTGTTTACCCCGGGTGTCAAATATAGCTGCTGCGCCAGGCGCTGCCCTAAATAGGGCACGGGGCCGCCGGCAGGCCCGCAGCCCCCCATGGCAGGGAGACAGGAACTCTACACACACACATGCACACGCATGAGAGCTGACCTAAATGTGGGCTGGTTTTATACTCTACCTCTCTCCCAGCCTTGCTTCAGGGCTTTATGTTTTTTCACCTGTGTCTGAAGTATTGATCACCCTGGGTGAGAGATGAAACCATTGCAGCTGGTTTTGGGGTTTTCTTACTGTTATTCTAAAGCATGAATCCATGGCCATTTCCCCCTCTGCCCCCTCCAGTGGAGCTATAGTTTAATGGTTGGGTTCCTGACTACTTGGGTTGTTCCTTGGTTTGTTCTGGGGGTTTTACCCTAAAAATCTGTTCCAGATTTAGGGGGAAATGCTGGAGGGACAGTCAGGGTGTGAAGGGGTGCCTTACATACATCTCTCCTCTCTTCATGCTTTTATGTATATTCCTTTAATTCCACAGATCTCTTTATAAAGCAAGAGGGTGTTTTGCTCAGCTGTTTTTTATTTTTATTTCTGGAGACGACAGGGCTGAAAGACTTAGGTAACAGTCAGTAGCACCTTCCCATTCAGTAGCACTCATCCTATGGTTCCTGGGAGACGGAGGCCCAGGACAGCAGACCTGGCTTTGAGGGACACAAGACACAGAGGGGGGACACAGAGGCCTTGAAGGTGCTCTGTAGATTCAGTGCAGTGGGGAGAGGTACCACTCCCCCCCGTGGCACAAGCATTTCTAGGGAGTCCCTAATCCTGCTCCATCCACTGCTGTTGGAAGCATTTGTTTACCCTGATCATGGTTTAGCTGAGAAAGTCACGGTTGGTGCTCATGTTTGTGCTTGTGTTCAACTGGAACGAGACTTGCTTCCTGAATAGAAGTAGTAATGTTGCAAAAGAGCATGTCCAGCTACTGCCGGGGGCTGGCTGGGGGGGAGTGGGAGCAGCCCAGGAGCCCTCAGTTCTGCCATGAGTGTGCAACGTGAGGCAAACTGGCCAACCCGTATTGTGAATAGAAGGGTGTAGTATCAACTGGTGTGGGGAAGGAGACGACTGATGAGTATAGAGAACCTTAGGCAAAAGTGCAGTACAACAGACTGGTTTCTTTTCCTTAAAGCCAAATATGAGTCCTGCTCTAATAAGTGGGTAGTCTAAGCATTGCTCAAATGCCCAAGGTAGGACAGACTAGTAATCCCACTGATGAGGTCTTAAGTGAGGGCAGTGGAAATGCAAGTAGGCTTCTGGTCCTTTGCATACCTTCAGTGTGCTGCACATTTCTGGCCTCAGGTCTCATTTGTATCATTAATGGTATTTTTCTTCCTGGGTGGGGATTTGGTAAGGATACAGTTACAATAACTAGTGGGTGACAGGGTGTGAGAGGGAAGGCAGATACACAGCCATCCCAACGCCCCTCTGTGCTGCACTTGTTTTTGCAGAGGTCCTGCTCTTGCTCTGCAAAGCTGCCACCTGACAGGATGGCACCTGGGATGGCAGATGCCCTCATCAGGTGGGATAGTCCTTTCCATTGCCCTGGGCAGTGTGGGAAGCAGTCTTCAAAACCAGCACCCAGCACAGGAGACCACATGTGGAGCAGTACCAAGCACAGCCTCGGTCGTGCACCATTCTGTGCTCCATAGGCTCTTGCTGGGCCAGTGTAGGGCAGGAGCTGCTCTGTCTGATCCAGTCAGACTGGAGCACACTGTGTTGCTGGGAGTCATGGGCAGTTTTTCTGCATGGCAATCGTAGGATACTCAAGGCACTACTGCTCAGCTTGGCTGGCTTGGAGGTAGAAAAGAGGTACCCACAGATGAATCCACTCTTCCTGCTTCCCTCTGAAACTGGTGGGTTTGAAGTCAGAGGAGACTGGTCCGAGCTTGGCAGATGGTGTGGTGTTGCAGGTTGGACAGGTAGAGAGATTGCTAAGGGCCTAGGCTGACCTGCTGCTGTGTTGTGCCCGATCCTACATGTGCCTGATCCCTTATTTTTGAAGGGTCTTTCCTGTGAGAGGCATCCTCTATCCCCAAAGCAGGGCAAGGCCACAACAGCGTGTGTCAGCACTTTTATTAGAAACCGAGTGAAGATGTATTCCCTTCGCCAATATTTTCAAGTGAAGCACCATACAGATAAATGGTCTGTCTGTCATGGTTTTGTTTGCTTGTTTTAAACAAACAGCATCAGTCTCCTCCCCTAAGCTTCCCCAATGACCAAGTGGCGTTGACAAATAGTTCCTTGTTCTTTGTTGCTGTCATGTTTCAGATGCCTTTCATGTGCTTCACAGTTCAAAAGATGGCTTTGATTGCTGGCCAGTTTTTTTTTTTATAAACCAGGCAGTAATATCTAATTCTATGTTTAAAAAAAAAAAGTGAAGGAAATTAAATTACAATGACAAAAACATCTTCTTAATATGGAAAAAAGTCTCTGAAGCCAGGAAGTTGATAGTTGTGATGCTCTATCTACTATCACCCACTGTGGTGAGGTATTGTAGCACAGATTAATGCTATTGTTGATTTACTGTTTAGATAATGGTAACTCCTAAAGGCATCAGCCTGGTTGGGGGCCCATGTTTCCAAGCGCCGTACAGATGTCTAGTAAATTACAGTCTTTGTCCTGAAGAGTTTCATGCATTGAGAGATACATGAGATGATAATCTGTTCTTGGGGAACCTTTAAAACACCTGTGTTGCTGAGCTCATGGTCCTGAATCTGCTGACTTCAGTTGCATGGGGCTGTGGGATTTGAGGCTAAAGAGGAGCTCCAGGTTATGTCCCTGCTTACCTGCAAAATGAGATCCAGGAACCACCTCAAGTCTCCTGCAGCTTCAGTGGGCTTCTGGGCTGCTTGAGGACTACATGGTGTAGACTCTAGCTGGCTTCTCTTGTTCCCCTCTGCCTTAATGCTTTAAGCTGCAAGCTGTGGTTGAGGGCAGTCACGGACGTGAGCGCATGAATTTCAGCATGATGGCCTCCCAACCTCCCCACAAGGCATTTCTGTCACAGGATTTTGCAGGAATAACAAAGCATGAGGTGGCAGGGATGTGTCATGCCATTCTGAAGTTTGCACCACCACCCCATCTTGGCAGTGTAACAATGAGACCCAGGTGCCATTGTTCCTGCAGTACAGCATCATAAAGTAATTAGTTTGCCCCATAAGACATATTTATAAATACGTGTTGATCATGCCCCCATGCTCCTTCAACTCTCAATTTTCTGGTAATTCTGTCTTTAAATCTGCTTGCTGGAGCCTTTGATCACACAGCTGAGCTGTCATTGATATCTCTGACAGTTGACATCATGGGAGAGAAGGGAGCTTAGGGCTCTTAACATTTCTTTTATGATAGCTTGTTTTCTAACGAAACACTCCAATGAGGATTTTCCATCAAAATAAAACAGGGAGCTCTTCCAGAGCACTCAGATTTAGGGAGAAGCTTCTGTTTCCATTCACTAGCAGATTATTTCAAGACTACAAAACGGAGCTTGCTCTATTTGCTGCCTTCCTGTACTCTGCTGTCTTTTTACCTAAGCCGCCTAACACAGGACAGCAGCAGAGACAGCCAGGTCAAGAGCAATCAGAAGTACTAAATATCCTGTGCTGCTGGGCATGTTTTGCAACCAGTGGGGTGCCAAAGAGTTTTAGGAACCATAGACGAGACTGCATTGCCATTTCTTTCGTCGTCTCTCTCCTAGGCTGGTACTTGGAGGCTGTCTCAAAGCAAACAGCAGCATCACAGAATACAGTTTTAATCAAAAGAAGTGTAGTGATGCAGGGATGTGCCTGCGAGAGGGCATTTAGATCTGACTGCTGAGGTTGTGCTGAAGGTGACATGTCCAGGAGTGAACGTGGGACTCCAGTGCTGACAACACAAGGTGCCCTGTCAGTGTGTTCATGTGCTGCATGCTGGTGAAGGCTGGTTTCCATCCCCAGAGTAGGGGCAGAAGCAGGGAGGGTTAGAGCATGTCTACACCTCGCTCTGCAGTCAGGCTGCAGCTCACTCTGGATGTGTCCTAGCTCCCCTCGATGTCAGTAGTGCTAGGAGAGAGTCTGTCACCAGAGTCCAGACAGGCTGTGGAATCCACCACTGCCCCAGAGCCACAGCTCCCCACACACAAATGAGTGAAGGCAGCACTGCCTCTGCCATGCACAGGTGAGGGTACTTGGAATAATGCTCTCTGTGAAGAACCTGTCCTTTTGCTCTCCATACTGTTTACTGTCAGGAAAATTTGTCTTGGGTGATTAAGATGTGGATGTCTTGGTTTACCGTCTTGAGGGAGGCCTTCTTTGTTGGGAAGCAGTATCTTGATATTGAGTTTCAAATTTACCTTAATAAGCACCTTTATCCTCTTCTCTGGTTTTTGGTTGGGATTTGGCAGTGACTCTTGAACACACGTTGGTTGGGAAAAATGGAGACAGAGATATGTCTCTGCCATTGTGTTGCAGGACAGGCTGTTTCATGGTCCAGGAGGTGTTACAGGGTTCACTGCTGCAAGAGACAAACCTGCCTCTGCCCATACAGCTAATGCACTTGCCATGCTTATCATCTGGACCTTGTTTTCTACAGCTTTCCCACCCTGGCTGCTTGTTTCTGCTCCTGTCCCACCCCTGCAGGATGCTGGCTCAGTGGCACATGTGCCCAGGTGGTGGGTTCTGCTTGCTTTTCTGCCAGATTCCTGGTCCTTATTCATGCCCCAGCCATGCAAACAGTTATCCCAATAAAAAGGGCTAGAGCAGAGTGGTAACAAATGACCAGAGGTGGAAAATGTTCAGGTTGGCTTAAGAAGCCCTGCTTCCACCTGTGAAGCTTCTGCCTGAATTGCCTGCAGCAGTTAAGGTTTGGAGTTGGTTCAGCCTTGAAGTCTGTGCTTGATGAAACAGATAGTACTGAATGCAAATTAGTTGCAAAGAATCTAAGAGTGATGGGGTCTGCAAAGCACTTCTTAAGCTATTAAGAGGTACACAAAACAGGATAAAAAGACAAAATAATTTTTAATATAAAATCTTCCCAAGAACATGTACAGGGGTTGATCCTAATTTAAAAAAAAAAAATAAAAAAAAAATTAGAGAGTCTGGGCCAAGCTGTTTCTCAGCTGCAACATGCCAAATGGACTCAGGTTTTTCAAGAAGAGAATAAAATGAGAACTTCCCCTCTGCTCTCAATTCTTTCAAGTCCCTTGAAAGCTTCACACTAGCACTCAGCACTTCATCAACAACAATCTCTCCATGTTGAAGCCTCCAGACTGCATTCCCTGGCAGTGCAAGTGGGAGCAGTGCCAACTGTTTTATTAGGTTTGCACCCACGAAACCCACTAGCAAGGGAGGACCTGCCTCCTTGTCCTCATGGGACCGGGGCGGGCTCAGTTTGTGCTGCTGCCGTGCCGTGGGTGCTGAACTTGGCCAGTGTGAGTCCTGGGGAGGCTGCTGGCCTCGGTGCTAACTGGGGCCCCGGGTGAGGACCCAGGGACCAGAGTGAGGTGGAGCTCTCAGTGTTGTCGTCTTAGAGGTGTGAGGCAAGGTGGGTCTCTGTGTGCTTTTCCTTTGTGAAGGATTCTGATGAGGGACAATGACTTCCTGCTGCTTTTGTTTTGGCAGCCCCTAGACAAGAATGAGCCCTTCAAAGCGTGTGTCATAGGAGGCAAGCAGAGGGAATGCTGCTGGAGTTAACCATGATGGGGTGTTCTCCTGTATGAACATTTTGGAGATGGGTGGACTAGACATTGGCCTCACATAAATTACCACCCACTCTGACTCTTTAAGCCTTATTTTTTCCATTCCTTTTAACCTTCCAGAGTAGTTTCAGGTTCACTTCTTCTAGTAAATGTTTCCTCTTCTCTTAACTTAAATAATCCATCTCCCCAAAGCTGACCTGACAGATGTTTCCCCCGCAGTGACCCTGCACACACAGCACACTTCATGAAACCCTGGCTTCCATGGGGAAATGCAGCACCAGCAGTGACCCTGCTGGTGTCCCAGCTAAAAATAAAGCCTGTCCCTCCTGGCAGTGTTGGGGTTTGCTTTTAAGTAGGTAGGCAGTTTTACCCATTGGCTGCAATGTGCTCTTGTGCCAGGCAGAAGGCACAGCTTAACCTTCAGAGCATGATGGAGCTGCCTCCCCTCTGGGGAATCACACCAGGAGACTGAAGGTGAGAAGATGCTCTGCTGCACTTGGTGCACCTACGTCACTCCCAAAAATCTGCTGGCTTGCCTGCTGCCTGTCTAGATCCATCTCTTTGCTGTTTGTGCATCCTAGTGAGTCACAAACACCCCTCCTTCCCCCAGCTGTGGCCTTTTCCTGCCTCTGCTTTTCTTTCTTAAATATATAGATTTTCTTCATGATTCTCAGTAACTACCCCAACTCCTGACTTCCCTCAAAAACTCCATGCCTTCTAGCTTCCCAGTATTCTAACAGCATTGAGCTTCTTTTGGCTTGGTTGACCACCTCTATCCCTCAGACCAAGGCTAATTTCCCAGTGAAGGCTGAGGGAGAGGATGTGGGAGTTATGTTGGGTTGTGCAGTATTCCAGAAACCTCATCTACTTATTGCTGAAAAGAGAACATGAGGAGGTGGTCTGGTCATAATTTGGAAGCATCTCTATGGGAGCCAACAGCTACTAGGTATGGTGTGCTTGGTGCAACCCAGATGGAGGGGCAGTGGTCTTGGTAGCTGGGTTTGGGAAAGACCACAAGGGTGCTGTAGGAGGAGGGGTTAGGGGGATGATCCAGAAGTGTTTCTATGTCTGGAGAGTGGAGGGTTGTTTTGATACAGGTCTCAAATTCACTGAGTACCCATTTTGTTCATTTGTCTGCTCCTTGAACTCCCACTGCGAAATAGATTAATTTCAAGGCTTTGTTTGTTTTGAAAGTGACCATCATTTTGCCAAAGGTCTTTTGTGCTTGTTCTTTTACCTGTTTGTGTCATTGACCTGAATGCAGCACTAATGGTGGCTCTGCCTGGGATAACAGTCTTCCTATCCCATTGCTCCTCACTTGTTGGAGTTGGGGGACTGTTGCTTCTGTTTTGGCAGAGCATTTGCCTGTGACTTGTGACAGGTTTCCCAGATGACAGGAGTTGCTGTCATCAGCAATGTCAGTAAGAGCTGGGTTCAGGACACCACCACAGAAATATGACTGGGTAGGAGAGGCTTTCTGGGCTGAGGCAGGAGAGGCTGGGAATGAGTGTTGAGTAAGGGTGTGAAAACAGGCTGTTTATTCTGCCTCAGCTGTTGCTCAAGTCTGTCCTTCACTGAATCTTGCAGCAAGAGTGGGACCCTGCAATTTTATTGCTGTAGCAGGGTCTGGTCTTAGGAGAGATTTGCACTTGAAAGCAAGTTAAATGCATCTCAGTTTTAATCTTCTCTTTGCAGAAAAGGATGAAAAAATAATTTCTGCTGTCCCTGAAGGGGACTCAAACTCCAGAGTAGAACTGATGGAGATATGGGACTACTAGGATCCGTAATGGAGGCTGTGCCCCTCAGTGGCAGGACAGAAGCTGTCCTCTCTTTTTGCTCTGGTGGCTTAAATAGATTATACAGTGAGTGCTGCATGGGATGAGTTTGTTGTCCAAGCACACACATTAAGCCAATGACTCCTGTCATTTGACCTCCAGGATGAGGCACTTCATGTGCTGATCCAAGGTGACACCGGGCTTGTGGTAGAGGGGAGAGACTCCAAGCCTTGTGTGCTGCAGTCTGGAATTGTGGGGAGAAGAAGAATTTTCTCCTTCTCTTGTCTGGTTTCAGTGCATTTGGCTGAAGTGGTCATCTCCCATGACTCAGCTGCTGCTCCTGTTGGCAGGACTAGTTGTAGCAGATTTGGGGCCAGCATGGAATATTGGGAGGAGGGAGGAACCAGAGCAGGATGGACAGGAATATAGTTGTATGGAGGAAGAAGAAGGAAGATGTCCTCCAGCTGCTGTGTGTGACCTGTGTTGTGAAGAAGAAATAGATGAAGTTTTCCTTTTGGAGGTTTCTGTTGTATGAAATGTTGCCAGAGTTCCTCAGGCATCTCTTTCAATAGAGTAAGCTGGCTCTGCTGACTTGGGCTCACTGGACCTACGCTGATATACACCAGAGAAAATCTAGTCCTAAGTCCTCTGTCTCTCTTCTCTCTTGCCAGCTCTCTTCTGATGGTATGCAGATTGACTAGGCTGGAAGTATAGTTCTGATTTTTAAGATGGTTTTGTGTAAAAACAGGCCTTTGGAGGGGAGGCTCAGGGGGAGAAAGCTGGTGAAAATAAGTGCTCTGAATACCAGGAGAATGCTGTTTCTTCACTTTGGAGATAAACAGCAATATGATTATTACATACGTTGCTAGAAAATTCTTCTGATGCACAATGTCCTGCATCCAGTTTTCAAATGTTCTGCACTAGCATCTAAGTTAAGACTTGCTGACTGCTGGGAATTAGGAGAGTATCATTGCAGGTGTGTTTGAAATGACAGGGGAGAAGTCTCCTCCTTTTCAAACAAAGTGCTTTGCTGTATGCACTGCCCCCAAGCTGGCAAACACATATAAGTAATCTTGATTTTTTTGAATCTTCTTAATGGACCAAGTCATGTATTTACCTGGCTTAGCCCTATGACATCTGGGTATGGAATCTGGCTGATCCTCTTGGTAGGAATCAGGAAATAAAGTCATGTCTTTCTTTGGAGAAAACAGCAGTAGCCTCTCATAGTCATTTGATTTTCTGCAGGAATTTTGAATCATGTTTAGGTGTCCAGTGGAAAATCTGTGATTTCAGTGGGTTCCAGGTAGGTTAAAAGGAGCTGCTCCATTAAGCTTCTAAACCACCCTTTGAAATGTGGTCCTTTGCAACTCCTTTGGGGGAATATCTGAGGCACACTGAGACTATGGATGAGGCAGAGGAGGAAGTAAGTGAGGCTGTAATGGTGAGAAAGAAGATGTGGGTATTGAGAGTGTCTAGCTCCAGACAATATTTCAGATTACCTGCCCTTGGCAGGACAGAGTGGGGCAGCCAGCCAGCGAGGGCAGACCTGCAGTTGGAACACAAACTGAAAGGAAAAAGGTGAATCAACCTGTCTGGTAATTCTGTAGTGAAGAACAAATTTCTGCCTGTCTTTGCCATAGAGATCAGAGTGGCATATGGCTTTATACAGCCCACAGGGAAAGCCGTCAGAGAGTGGGGAGAGGAGAAATGGAGATGGGGCAGCAGATAGCCTGGAGACTGCTGCCACTTACTGTAATTGCTGTAGCAGCTCAGCTTCCACTGTTTGTTGTCCATGTCATCTCTGCAATTACCATATGGTAAATATGACTCGAGTCTCTAGCAAATAACGGAGCTAATATTAAAAGCGAATCTGTAAACAGCTAGTGCATAAATGAACAAAGAGCAATAAACAGCCTGGACTTATGAAGAATGAATTAATCATGGTGGATGCGAGGGCTTATTTTTTTAAAGCAGTTGCAGAATTAGCAGCTGAAAAAATACCAGAGGATTAAGATATCTAAATTGTCAATAAGAGAGATGTGGGGATATATGGCAGTAAAGGGTGAGGGTGCTGTGTGGAATCTCATTTGACAACTGTATTCAAATTGAGTGAATTTACAGGTTTTGGCACCTTCCAAGTGAAGTGGGAGGTATTTTGAGGATAACCCATAGCTCAGTGCATTTTTCATGCCTCCTGCTGTGCTCAGATCTGCAGAAGCAGTGGGCGTGTTACAGTGTATTTCCCTCATCTCAGCTGGAGACCTTGACTTTTTGGTTGAAACTCTGGAAATCTCAGCTTTCATTGCGCACACGGCAGTCAGCCCTGCGCTCCTTGTGCCAGCCCCACTGTGCTTGGGGCGCACAGCAAACAGGTGGAGAGACCTTAAAAAGTGAGCAACAGAATGAGTTTCTGTATATCAGTCTTGACTGACTGTCTGTCTGACTGACTAACTGTCCAGATACTGGACTGTTACCTTTGTTACAAAGGTAACAGTCCAGTATCTCATGAAAACCTGCTGTACAGCAGAGCTGAGAGGCAAGTTTTCACTGCCCAGGCACGGCTTTCCTGCTCCAAAGATGGCAGACTGGCTGCTGGTTTTGGTGGGAGCAGGCACTGAACTATGGCTCTCCTAGATACCCATCTGCTTCTGACTGACTCAAAGATGGAGAATCAAGAAGAGATGAAGATAAATGATTAAAGGGCAGCCTGGGCTAATTTATAAGATTAAAATAAATTTGTGTGCTTTGGCCAAAGAAAAGCTGTGGAGGAGAACAGCTATTTACAAGTATCTGAAGCATGTAAATCTCAGACAGGGAGGAGAATGGTTGAGAGTGCTCCAAGGACATGATAATGAGAACTAGCAGCATAAATTTTCTTAATTTCATCCTAAATATAAGGAAGACGGCTAAAGCCTCCAAGATAAATTACATCATGGTGGAGCCTCTATGGGAAGTTGTGGAATTGCCATCACTTGGATAATTTAAAACTACCTGGACAAAGTACTAGGAAATAATGGTCACAAGGGGAACAATGCAGTGTAAGTCCCTGAAGCATGGACCAGGCAACTCTTCTGTCTCTGATCTAGCTAACTCTGTAATAAGTGAAATCTGTGCTAATTAGGCTGAGGGCTTTTCCCATCTGATATGACAAACAACAACCAGTAGTTCTTGCTGTAGTAGTAAAGATGTTTTCTGAAGTGTAACAGTCTTCTCCTCTCCCCTCCTGGTTTTCTGCCCAGTCTCCCACTTCCCCATTTGCTGCTTCTGCCTCCATTCGCTTTTAAAATATTTTCTTTCTTACTGAGCCAGGAACAGGCCCTTCTGAACATGCTTGTGGAGGGCTTATAGTTTCTCTTGTGTGTGATGTGGCATTTTTGGTAAAACCTTTTTTTTTTTTTTTTTTGCTGCATATAGACAAAAAAAGTCATAAATTTTGTTTTTATTTTTCCTTGAAGGTGAAGTAAAGAAATAAACAGGCTGTTCCAGAGGATGGGAACAGTGTGTTCCCCAGCTCCTGGGATTAGCACTCAACATGGCTTGCTGGTGGCTGTCCCAAGAGCCCACAAGCCAGGCAGGGCAGGGCTCCCTGCCTGTCTACTTGTTGCACCAAATCTAGCACATCACATGGTTTGTTTTGTTTGCCTCAAATAGGTGTTTTCTGTCAGAAAACTTGTGTTTTTCTTAACTAAGTCTGGATCTAAAGATGAGATATGACTACAACACCTTCTCTCTCCTTATGTACCATTTAACTTGCCTCTGTGTGCAAATAACTACAGGCTCTGTGGCACAAATGCACTGTTGACAACAAATCCTAGAGTCTTTAATTGTAACAGTTGCAGATCTGCCACCAGAATGCTAAAGAAATGTCAGAGTTGCCTCTGTCATCTGTAGGATGCTGTGCGTCACTAGGTGATAAGTTGCACTCTGATGGTGGCACCTGAACCAGCAGTATAATATGTCTATGAAGCAGGAGCAGTAAATAACACACCCAGTGTGCTGCCACGGGCAGGGCAAAAAATTTCTTTCACTGACAAGAAGTTTTCCTCACACAGCTGAAATGTTTTTCCCCTTCCCCTACTGCTCCCTGAATGGTCTTCACTACTCTTTATAAAGCAGCAAGACAGTGTGATGAAAAGGAGTGCCTTGAAGGCTGCAGCAGAGGTACCAGTGCCTGGTGCAACCCCGTGTGTTGTCAGGTGCTCCATGTTGTCTCCTTAAGCTACAGTCCATGGAAGAGGCAGGGAGACCACCAAGTGGGTGACTAAGTAACTCCACTTATGTATTTCCCTCAGCCTCCTAAACCTAAAAGAGAAGATTTTCAGCCTCTTCACTGGGCCTTTCACTGGCCATGAAAATAAGAGTCTGGAGAATGTGGCTGAACCTGCCCTCTCAGTTTGGGCCATTCATACTGGGAAGAATGGGATGTTCACCTGCACTGGGATACAAGCACCTAAAGGCTTTAACTGTGTTTAGAAACTCCTCTAAATGCATTGAAAAGACTGATCCTTGAAGATCTGCCTCTGAATGTGTAATGGAGGCTTCCCAATGACTTTTGAAAGGTCATGAGAGTGCTTTTTTGCCAAATGCACGTGGTTGTCACCAAGGCACTGCAGTGGGCTCCAGGTGCAGTTTGTACACAGTTTGCTCTGGGTCTCTGTGAACTAACCCTAGGATGTGGTGGTCACAAGCAGGCCTGGGCCTCAGAGCTGTACTTCTTACTCTTTTACTGTGTGGGTGCCTCAGCATGAGCATAGGTTGACCAAAGAGGTTGTGTTTGAATATCCTCAAATATATTTTTGAATATAGTCAAAAGCCAGCTGGATGTGGTCCTGGGCAACTGGCTCTAGGTGGCCCTCCTTGAGCTGGGGGGTTGAACTAGATGGCCTCTAGAGATCCCTGCTACCTCCTGTGTGAACTACCTGCTTGAAAGTCCTGGAAAAACAACAGTGAGACTGTGTAATATTCATGAAAAGAAAAGACCCTCATCTATATCTGAGCAGATAATTCTGCCTTTTAAGCAGGAGGGTGCCCACTGCTAATCTGTATGTCAGCCTAAATTCTAGGTTTTGGTTTTTGAATGTAAAGAAGGCTACAATTCTAGGGGAAAAAAGAGTAACTCTTGCTGTCTCTCAGACTGAGGAATCTCAGACATGGATGTGTGTGGGGACTGGAAGAGCAAACACACTGTGGCTCTGAAAAGGGGGCTGTGCTACCCCATGCCATAATAAGGATGGCTCTTAAAATGTGGCTGTGGCTGCCCACTGGAGGTTTTCTGCAGTGTCTGCCAGCTCCAGTGCATGGCTGTGTACAGAGCATAAACTGCAGCTCTGCTATCCATATATCCCTCTATCCTATGCAGATATTTTTCAGGTCAGGTGTGAGCAAGGAAATAAAATGCCTGGCCAGTCAAGTGCAATCGATGGGGTATTGGAAGGGGACAGTTAAGTACAGGCATCTTTATGGGTTAGCTATTTATGCCCCTGCTTTTCCAGGAGCATCATGGATACTAAAATACAGAAAAAACCAGCGTGGACTAGTTCCCCAAGGCGAGTTGAATGTTTGGAGGGTGCTCCTAGCTGTACACAGACTCTGCTTGGGCCAGCCCCTGGGATCACCAAATGTAACTGGATCTCATCACTGCAACATTTCTATAAGGAATTAGTAGACTTGAGTTGTTATGTCAATTAACACCCATTGACCATGCTAGAATGGTGGGTGCTGCTCAAATTAGTAGAGACACCAGCTTGTAAATATTAAAGATGTGCTAAGAGAGCTGGTAGCTTTTTTTATAGTAGCTTTTTGCACTGTCTTGAGCAAAAAGAAAGGCTGCTTTTGACACATACCAAGGGGATTAATCCATAGGCAGCTAATTCTGGGCTTTGGCATGTTTACTGTGAAGTGCAAAGCAACAAGCACCTAGAGCTCTCTGCCATAACTTTTCCATCGAGCCAAACTGTGGGGATCTGTCATGGCCTAGACATGAGTTATGGTGCTGTTTCCCTCATAAAACCTAGCTGGTGCAGTAGTACAGAGGTAAACTACCTATTTGCTATGTCATAACCTGTGCAAAGTCAGCTTGGGCTCCTTGGTTGTGCTTGTTTCAGATAGGCAGGGGTGTGCCATCAGTCTGACTCTTTAAGGCCTGATCTGTTTTGGAAATCTGTATTTGTCAGACAAAGTGGATCTGTTTACACTGCTGTGGCTTTTGGCTTGCAGGTAAATCTTAACTTGCATTCTGGATACTACTCTCATAGTGATGAGCAAAGGGCTCAATAACATTTTAATGGAGACAATTGAAAAATAAGCTTTGTTTTGTATTAAATATTTTGCTCTGCTTTTATTTTGGGGGAGGTAGGGCTGTGCATTAGGTATAATACCTCCTCTGCGAAAACTCAGTTATTTGTGTTCTTTGGCAGAAAGGCTATAATTTTAATTTTTGCTCATGGTTATAAAAAACCCTGTGTGTTCAATCAAAAAGCTTTTATGTGCTTTGGAACTGAGGAATGTGAAGTCATGTTATTAAGCTGAGCCTTATTTCTGTCTCCCCCGGCTTCGGAGCGGGGCTGTGAGATGATGCTGATAGCAGTGCTGTATCTGCTCTGTGCTGGGACAGATGCTTCCCAAGTGCATCTTGAGCCATCTCTGCCTGGCCCCAGTGCAGCACCCACGCCTGAGTGGGGCTCACCCCACACTGAGATCTAATCAGCTGCCTTTCCTGGCTAGTCTCAAGTCAGGGAGAGAGGATGTATGGCCACAGATGTAGTCCCATGTCTCATTTATTTGGGAGGTGGGAGGAAGAGGGGAAGGAGAGGGAGGTGCCAGAAAACCTAATCTTATTTGCAGGTCAAATCCAAAGGCTTTTGTGATGGTTTAAGGGGCATTTTGCCTAAATAAGAAATTAATAGGGACTTAGGGGGTTGCCTTTGGTTTTGTATTTAATGAGCAGTGATGTTAGGAACTTGGCATGTATAGGTTACATATTATCAGCCATCACTGTGTTATGTTGCCTCCTGATTTAATTTCTTGGAAATACTTCCTTTTGAAAATATCCTTGTGAGAAGTTGTATACAAAAAACTATATTATAAGGGACCAGTATAGCCTTGCCAGCTTTATGCCAAATACAGATCCACAGCAGACAAACCATCAGTCTTCTGAAACTCAGCTATTATAAAATATCACAGAATTGTCTCATAGAACTGTAAAGTGGTTTGGGTTGGAAGGGACCTTAATTGTGACAAACGTGGTCCATACTACCCTCTGGACTGTCTTCAGAAGTATTTCAAGACTCATTTTTTTATTTATGGGTTCTGTTTATGCATTTATAGAAGATGTGGCCATTGTCAACTCTTGTAGAAGGAGCTCCTTCTGCTAAAATAACTATTATGTATCTTCCCAGAGCCTTCATGTTGAATGCTTGCTTATCCTGATGCAGTGATGCTCACAGCACTTTGCCTCTTTTTTGCATTGACTGATTGCTTTAAACTTACCCTACCAGACAGGGGACACCTTCTGGTGCCCTCACTGCCAACGCCCTTATTTGCGTGTATTGAATTTGGAAGCAGAGACTTGTGGGAGAAAATTATGTCTGGTAGCAAAGAGGTAGTGGAAATTATGATCCTTGTACTCACTCAGTACCAACTAACTTTCTGCTGTTGCTGAGTTCTCCTGCTGTTTGCATCCTGTAGGGCCAGGGCAGTGATAGTGCTGGAAGGACACCTCTCTGCACCAGATGTGAATGTGTTTTGTCGCACTGGTGTTAGAGGGGTGACACCATGACACCTCCTGAGTGCCTGGGAGTGACTCAGGATTGTGCTGCAGTCCCACCTGGAGGCCTGGTGCTCAGAGTGGGTCTCATGGTGAAGGTTGGCTCCTGTCATAGTCAGCCCTGCTGAGATCAGTGCTGCTGCTGGGCTCTGGGCAGGACTGGTTTTTTCCCTTCCACTGGTTTTTGGAATGAGTTTAGTAGCTATATCTGAGGGAGAACTTGCACCTTGTGTAAGCAACCTTGTTGACCTGGAGATAGAGTGAGTTTTAACTCTTCTGTCCTCATTACCTCAATGTTTTCTTAAGATCAGTTTTAAAATTTAATGCTTTTATTCTCTTCTAAAGTATCTTTACAACAGTTCTGAATAGGGAGATGACTGTAAGAATGATTCACTGTGTTTTTCAGAGTGGTTAGGTTGCTGTTTTTCATGTTAATGAACATATATTAAGATCTTATTAGACAGCATGGCTGTGAGCAAAGTTCCTGTTGATCCCACTGGGAAGTTTTATCTGTGACAAAGAATTGCAGGATCGGGTCATTATAGTTTCATTTTAGAAAAACGATTGTGACCTCCACTTGATGTCAAAGCGAATGAAAATCAGTGAAGAAAAATGTTCCCAATTTCTGAGATTTTAGTCTGCAACACAGCCTGAGTCTGGAGATCCTAACACATAAACAGGCTACCCTGGTAGAGATTGAGATAACATGTTATTAGTTTGATAAATAATAGTAAAATCGCCCTCTGCTTAAAATCAAATTAAAAATTTAAGCAGAACTGGCAAGGTCCTGGAGTGTGTTGAGGAATGCCTAGCAATAAAAACTATCAGGGCACTACAGAAGGTAGACAGTGTTAATTACAGAAGTTTTGTCCCACAGAGAAGGAGGTTGGTGGTAGCAGTGATTTATTCCAGAGGGCATTTAGTCATTGCACTATTCCTAGACAAGGCTCTGAATTTAAGTGGTACTTAGACTCCTAAATAATTTTTGAAACCAAATTTAGGTGCTTGAGTCACGTATATGTTTTTGAAATTACTCCTGTCTTTCTGTCAGCCATTTCTACATGGCTGATCTTGGAAGACACAACACCTACTGGATGTGGTACTGTTATGTAGGAGCTGGGACCTGAAAGTGTCCAGAGGTTGGTGGATACCTGCCAGCAGCTGCAGTATGGAAAAGGATGATCCAGTGTGCCTGGGGGTTTCTGGAGCTGCTGTGCTCATGCAGCTGGTCTCTGTGTGCACCTTGCATCAGAGGCACCTGGAATGTGTCATTTTGCTGTTGTGTGCACACATCTACCTTGCAGCCCAGAGATCTTGGGCTGGCAGCTCATAGTCACCCTGCACATGTTCACTGGGTCTTTCTCAGGGGTTTCCCAACGCTCTGCAGCCAGAAATCTAGGCAAACAAATACTCTGCAGAGAGGGAAGGAGGACAAAATGAGAGCATCAAACTGAATCTGCGTTGTATTTGCTGGGCAGTTCAGCCCTCTCTGTGACCCTGAGCTGTCCAGGCAGTGAGGTGTTTTAGTGAGATTTCAAGGCTGGGACGGGGGCTGTCTGACAGTCCTCACAGGGGCTGAGGTCCCTCTCATCCCTGGGAGCTCGATCAGGCACCAGGGCTGGGGGAGACAGGAGGATAGATAAGTAGGCATTGGAGTGGGAAGGTATGTAGGCGAACGTGGGGGAATCTCAGTCTTCTGAATTAGTTCACACAGCGTGAAGAACTGTATTGTTTTTTAGTATCAGGGGTGTCAGATATGGATTTGTGATCCTGATACTGCATAATCAATTCTCTCCCCTCTGCTGTGCTTTGTCAGGAACAGTTTTGTTCATTTGCAGTCTGTGTTCATGCTTTCCTTCCTGTTTTGCTGTCTTTATAGATTTTTATCTGAAAGTTGAAAATGTTTTTTGTTGATATTGGGAAGATTGCACCCGCTTTTGGAAATAGGCAAGCAACACAACATGATGATAAAATAGCCATTTGAGATGCATTTATTACTGCTGATAACACAATAATGTTGTCTGGAATATTTACAGTTCATAGAGGTGGGTGGATCTCCTTAAGTGTTCAGGAGCCAGTTCATCTCTTTGAACTGCTGTCATCTGAAGTTCAGGCATTTTACTCTAAATTGTCTGACTGGGCACTCTCTTGAGACAGCAGAGAGAGGTGTGAAGGGACATAATCCTATCTGGAGATGTAGGTCTTAAATACATCTTTTGTGTCAGCACGGGGTGGGACAGGAAGGATCGTTCCTGAAAATGAGTGTCTGTTTCCTCTGACTACAAAGAGAGCCTGAGAGACTTTGTTTGACTTGCTGCCCAAGATTTGGGTAGTTACAGTAGGGGAAATGAATCCCAGGCCTGCTCATTTGGCAGTACAAACCTCAATGAAAGTTAGTGGGAGTTAAGGCTTTTGAACTTTCCAAGTGCTGTAGATAATGCCACTATTAAGTTTGATGTTTCCTGTGAGATACTTGCCTGTGTCTGGACTCACAAATGTGATTTGTCAGTTAAGCCTGAGATCAAATTCTTCCAGAGGTCTGTTATGAAGGAAGGAGAATAGTGTGATCCATGATAATGTGAAGAGTTCAGAATCCAATTTTAAGTGGTGCAAGCCCTACAGCAATGTCGTCTGTAAGTAATAGAAGGTATTATTGGGCAGTGATATGCCAAATCTCTGTGCTACATTGATCAGCTCCATTGTTTTTGTATGGTATTTTAGGTTAGAGATTACTTTCATTTTAGAAGATATTTGAAAATCTATCAATTTTTAGGGATGCAAAGGGAATGTTGGTGAGTACATACATTTTGCTCTGTCTTCTGAGTTTTATGAGCACAACTTTTCCTAAATGTGGCATTTTCGTAGGTTTTTGTGACCATTTAAAAGCATGATTATTGATGTAAAATGTGACTGTCCAGATGGCAAGGGAGAGGCTAGTGATAAATGGCCTTTGGCACTTTGCCAAGCATGAGTCTTCTGCCCTGTTTCTGAGTTGATATCTTTACCTTCTAACATGGACGCCCCGTGCATGATCATCTTTGGGGAGCCCTAGGACCCTTCTGCACCCTATTAGGAGAGGCTCTTTGTGGGGATGATTTGGCTACTAAGGTACTCCTTGATTTATAACTGAATTACATCCTACAAATGGACTTAATTTGGACACTGCTCACTGACCTTAAATGGTACTTTTGGTGTTGCTAGAGACTGCTTAACTTGTTTTATTCCCTGGGTTCTGAGGCAGGGAGAGGGGTCCTTAGGTTTGACAGCTTGTGCTGAGTTGAAGTGCTGTGTGCTGGGGATCACCATGGCATCACTAGGTGAGTGGCAGCTGAGCACTCAGTTCTCCTGTTGCACATGCTGTAGTTCAGGAATGAGCTATTTCATATACATATATATATGTACACGTATATATACATACATATATACACACACACACTTCTCCTCTGAATTACTTTTCTAGCAATTGATCTTCATCTGCAGGGCATGTAAACGCTGCAGTTTGTTAGAGTCCCTGTTAAATACCTTCTTCAAAGGGGCAGAGAGACAACCCATACATCTGTACCAGTACTCTACACAGCTACCAGTGGTGAGACACTGAAGTGCATTTAGGTAAATGTTGCATCTTCCTTCTCTCTCATGCTTCCCTCCCCCCTCTCTGTTTTGTTTGTTTCAGGTTCTCGGCCTTTTTGGATCTGCACAGTGGAAGTTGCATCTTGTGTATGGCGTGGTTAAGCTTGCAGCCTGTCACCTCGGCCTTCCTCCATTTTGGGCTGGTTACTTTTGTGCTGTTTTTGCATGGTTTGCAGGTGAATGCTGGCCTGACGGGAGACTCAACCAGTACAGTACAAAACAGCTCGTGTTCAGGATCTTTTGACTGCAAGGAGGGTGTTATTCTGCCAATATGGTACCCAGAAAACCCATCTCTTGGGGACAAAATTGCTCGTGTTATCGTATACTTCGTAGCGCTGATCTACATGTTCCTTGGAGTCTCCATCATTGCAGATCGTTTCATGGCATCTATAGAGGTCATTACATCACAGGAGAAAGAAATAACAATTAAGAAACCCAATGGAGAGACCACAACTACCACCATTCGGATCTGGAATGAAACTGTTTCCAACTTGACCCTCATGGCTCTGGGCTCCTCTGCTCCTGAGATCCTCTTGTCTCTGATAGAAGTGTGTGGGCATGGATTCATAGCTGGAGACCTAGGGCCATCTACAATTGTTGGCAGCGCTGCTTTCAATATGTTTATCATCATTGCCATCTGTGTCTATGTGATCCCTGATGGGGAAACCCGGAAGATAAAACACCTGAGGGTTTTCTTTGTCACGGCTGCATGGAGCATCTTTGCTTACATCTGGTTGTACATGATCCTTGCTGTTTTCTCTCCAGGTGTGGTTCAGGTTTGGGAAGGCCTGCTCACTCTTTTCTTCTTTCCGCTTTGTGTCGTTCTGGCTTGGATAGCAGATAGACGTCTGCTTTTCTATAAGTATATGCACAAAAAGTACCGTACTGATAAGCACAGGGGCATTATCATAGAATCAGAAGGTGATCACCCTAAGGGAATTGAGATGGATGGCAAGATGATGAACTCTCACTTTCTAGATGGGAACTTAGTGACTGTGGAGGGGAAGGAGGTAGATGAATCTCGCAAAGAGATGATCCGGATCCTAAAGGACCTGAAGCAAAAGCACCCAGAAAAGGACTTGGACCAGCTGGTGGAGATGGCCAACTACTATGCCTTGTCTCATCAGCAGAAGAGCAGAGCCTTTTATCGCATTCAAGCAACCAGAATGATGACGGGAGCTGGCAATATTCTGAAGAAGCATGCAGCTGAGCAAGCCAAGAGAACCACTAGCTTACATGAGGTACGGCCAGAGGAACCTGAGGAATTCATCTCCAAAATTTATTTTGACCCATGCTCCTACCAGTGTCTTGAGAACTGTGGTGCCGTTCTCCTGACAGTGGTGCGGAAAGGAGGGGACATGTCCAAGACCATCTATGTGGACTATAAAACAGAGGATGGCTCTGCCAATGCTGGTGCTGACTATGAGTTCACAGAGGGGACTGTTGTCTTGAAATCTGGGGAGACCCAGAAGGAGTTCTCGGTGGGAATTATTGATGATGACATATTTGAGGAAGATGAGCATTTCTTTGTGCGACTCAGTAACCTCCGTGTGGTGGAGAGTGAGGAACCTCCAGAGCTCAGTAACTCCCCATACCCAAAGGCCATATTGGCTTCTCCTTGTGTGGCCACAGTGACTATCCTGGATGATGACCATGCTGGCATCTTCACATTTGAGTGTGACATTATACATGTCAGTGAGAGCATTGGCGTGATGGAAGTCAAAGTCCTAAGGACATCAGGTGCGCGGGGTACAGTCATAGTGCCATTTAGGACAGTAGAAGGGACAGCGAAAGGAGGTGGAGAAGACTTTGAAGACACTTACGGGGAGTTGGAGTTCAAGAATGATGAAACTGTGTAAGTACCCCATTCATTTCTGTTCTCGGGTCTAGTTATGGTATTTAACCCCACATTTTGAGTCCATTACAGGTGAATGCTGACAAGGGACAGGCTCCTTTCTTCAGCTTTCCATCAGTTTCCCTACTTACCTCTTTCAGGCAAGAGCCGACAGCAGGATTTAAGAGCTCAAAGCTCTTGTCCCTTCCCTCTTGGGAATGACAAATTGAGGCTTAGAAATACTGGGGGCCAGGGGATAGGAAGAAAATATATCATTCCCTGAGGTCCTGTACTAAAGTTAAGGGTTAATGGAGAGTTAAGGTAGAGAGAGAAGGAAAAAGATGAGGTTTTACTTGGCTGGGCAAATACGGGAAAGCCTCTTTTTGAACACCAAACATAGGGAACTCAGGACTTTGTTGCAATCCTTAGATTAATGGTTCATAACAATTATTCCCAGGCATGCAAGAGCTACTCAGTAGTCCTGGGGTTTTATTTTCACAGGAGCAATACTTCATGCCTATGTTCCTAGGCTTGCCTGTGCAACTGACAGGTCTCTGTGGCAGCTAATTCGCAGCACAGGCCCAGCTGCAAAGCTATTCTGCTGGACCTGAAATCCTTGCAGCCTTTATGACTCTATGGTCTACCCATATTCCCTACATCACCTTCTCTATGATCTCTGTACGTCTGTTCATTTGCTACCTGTGGTTTTTCCCCTTACAAAATACTTGGCAAATGGCAATAATGGTCTAAAGCATTGCAGATCACAGCCTGCCTATGTGGCTCCATGACCCAGTGTTTTCATACAGAATAAAGAAGGCAAGCAGCACCCATCCCATTAATTCAGCTTTTTTTTTTTCTTTGCATGCTAAGTAGTTGATGCTAAGCTAGGAAGTAATAAAGACCATAGAGATGATAATGTCTAATTGCTCTAAGTACCTGTTGTTAATGTAAGTGAGGAATGAGAAAAATCGCTTAGCTGAGTGGGAAGAAGGACAGACATGTGAGCCTGGTGCTCCCGAGTACTAAGTGCCTTGTTCCTTTTGCTAAAACCAGATCACTTGACCTGTCACAGGAAGAATTGTTCAGGCTTGCATCTGACATCAGAGAAAGGAAATATTCATACCAAGCCTCCTAATACTGTGCCCAGAAGGATGTTGATATATTAAATTCTATGAAGTAGGAATGTCCTAATTTGGTAGGACCTTCTGTCTTAGCCCACTAAACCATTTAATCCAGCTAATATCCATAGTCTTGATACTTGATTAGAAGTATGTGCTCTTCCTATTAAAGGAAGAGAAGCTCCTGTTGGCTGGCTTCAGCTACTGTCAGAGCTGGAAGGGGATCAGCTGTCCTAATCTGGCCTTTTTTGGCAAGATGGGCCATGCGGGTCAGTCTCCTTAATTGAGCCGCAAGCTGATTTCTGTGGAGAAAGTGAAGAAGAATGTTGGGTTTGTGGTTACAGTCTCCTGTGAGCAGGCTACCTAAAATATAATGGGTGCTACTTTGCTTCAACCAGGTCTTGAAGCCAAGAGACTTTCCTTGCTTGAAAAAGACCTATCAGTGAAAGGCCAGCAGATTTGGGGTACCAGAGAATACTCTGAGCTATACTCCCTTTCTCTCATGTGCTGGCTAATGGAAGACTTCTTTTTGTCTTTGAAAAGTGTGACAGAAGTCAGAGCATACCTATATAGTTGCTTCACTTGGGTTAAAGCAAATCACTTTCAGCAGGACCAGGTGCATCCTTGTGGCACAGACTATAATAATAAAAAAAGGCAGTCCAGGAAACAAGTATGTGTAGGTTGCTTAATGCTGTAGCTTTTGACCCAGCAATGGCCTAGAATATAGACATTTGTAGTGTATTTCAAATGATGACCACACTTGATGCATTAATGAGACTTTCACTTCTGCATCAGAAGCCTGCTGGGAACAAAGCCCACTAGCCACAATGGCCATGGAGATCATGTAGCTAGCAGATTTTAATTTCTTTTGAAGATAGAATTAGTGTAGTGGCTCAACATAGCATTTAATCAAACTTAAAAGCCTAACGAGGAGGGGGAATCATATCAGCCAGCACATATCTTTATTCACTCACTATTTAGTCCTTTATTCACACCTACAGGAATTACTGGAATGGAATTTTATTCTGGAAATGTGGAGGTAATTTTCAGTAATCAGTCTTTGGCCTTTAAATTCAGTGAACACAAGTCAGTTGCTGCGTTTTTCTAGCTCCTCTCTGAGGTGCAGGTTGTAGCAGCTGTAGAAACCTGGAGGCAGTAGTACGTGGGTTTAATATTTTCTTCTCTGCTTTCTAAATCTGAATGCAGAAAAATAATTTTGAGTAAATTCTTAGGCTGCAAACAAGTTTGAAGTGACTTAGATCTGAATTTGGCCTTCAGACCCATAATGCTGCTATTCCAACAAACAGTTTGCTCAGCCCAGTTTGGGAAGATGCGTGGATAGGGTGCATTGGTACAGTTTTGCTGACCCAGAGGGCAGTGTGTGAGTCACAGAATTGCTTAGTACAAGGCTGTCTGAAGACACTGGGTCACCAAACAGCCAGAGCATTGTCTGGCTGAATATTTGAGTTTCTGCCTCTTAGATGCCTTGCCACTGAGGGAGATCCACCACAAGGTACTGACATCCCCTGCACACTGAAGGGGGAACAAGAGTCCACCATGCCCAGTACAGAATAGAGAGGAGAGCAAAGAGACTAAGATGATCAGTAGGCAATATAAAGGGAGTCAGAAAGCAGTGAAAAATTAATATGCTCCCCACTTCAGCCTACTGTTTAGATGCTTGCCTAGGAAAAGTGGAACTTCGGCTCTAGTTTCCACGCTGGTGTAAAACTCCTACACCAGCATGCCCACCTCACTGTCTTAACCTTCTCAGTCTTCTCATGTACTCACTTTGATAAGATTTTTTGATTCATAGAGGAGAGGAATTATTTAACAGCATCTTGCAAGCATGCAAGACAGTACTGAACTTTGCTGTGGCTATGCATGTATGCTAAAGATCTGCAGAACTGCAGCCACTGAGAAGCACTGATCTGTGTAAACTGAAGGAGAGCAAAGCTTCAGTTCATGCTCTGAGCTTGTTCTTCATCACATGAACTAAAAACCTCACTCTTGCATTGTGCAGCAGCAGGCAATCTGTAAGCAGTTTGTAGGTTGGCCTCCTGAAGTGCAGCAATGGCTAAATTAATCTGAGGGGCACTGGATTACACAGCATCCCTGAGATCAAACTATAGGAGAGGCACTGCCACCTACCAGCTCCCAAGGGCTGAGGAAAATTCCAGGTTTCTCTGGAAACTAAATGGAGAACAGGTCTTCACTTAGATATAACAAGATAAAATAAATTGTCTCAGGGTTGTTTTTGAGAGGCTTTCCCTAAAATGTATGGAACCAAAAAAAGCTGAATTGATGTGAGCTTTACGGAACAAGAGGGAAATGGGTCCTGCCAGCGGGTCTTGCTTATTGCCTCTGTGACTCTTTCTAGACTAACAGTCAAAGTTTCCTTACTCACTTTTGGGTGGGAGTACCAGAGAGAGCAGGCTGAGATGAGGGGGGGTTGAAATTATGCCATTATTACTGAAATATGGTCCTATGCAGGCTGTGTATGTGTGTTATGTATGGGTCTGTTTGAGTGTTGGACAGCTGTGAATCAAGCCATATAATATTGAATGCTGTCTGTTGAGGAAGGAATTGATCAAGTCTCAAATGTTTGGTTATGCTGCCTCCTTTTCAATACATTTGTTATTTCTGAACTCCTGCCCCGATGATGGCCAGATATAAGCAGCTGAAGTGGAATCCTAGCTGTCTTGTTGACTAAAAGGATCAATCAAATCAAAAGCTGCCTTTTTATTTTATTTTTTTTTAAGATGACTGAATACTTTTCTTTTAAATTATTTTGTATGGAAATAAGTGTTAGGTTCTTGAAGGTATGAAAATGTAGAAGAATGATTGACCCTGCTGCTTTATCATGTCTAAGCAATAAAGAAATCATTAAGACCCAGAAGCAAAAAATGAATTGAGTTTTAAAGGATTTTCTTTTTACATTAGAAAGAGAACTCCTATCAAGTCATTAAATTTAATTTAAATTTTCTCTGTTTAAATTGTTTCTTCTGTTTAAAACTGTTCAAATTCATATGGAAATTTGTCAATGTCTTGTTTTAGAACGTTTTGAAAGATGCACAAGTTACCAATAGCTTGTTAATATGCCAGTTAGACACAAGTTTTGCTGTGGCCCTGCCACTTGCAGCAGCTGTACCGAGTTAAGACATAGGCCAAGAGATCTACTTTGGTAGGTGTCTTTGCTGCTTGCTAAGTTACTTGCAGGACCTGCAGACTACTAGAATTACAGCCGTTTGCCCTGAGCCTCCACAGAGTGTTGCCTGTGGCTCAGGAAGGAAGCTGGCTATTGAGAGATGCTATGGTGTTGAAGTGGTATTCAATGGGCTGCAAAGCCACTTCCCAAAGTCAGCATGGCTAAACTTTGGTAACATGGAAACCTAAAGTCCCTTATCTACGTTAGGCAGGGTACTTAATATCAGAAGGGCTGTCTACTCCTTTTATACAGAGACTCCTGGAGACAAACATATTAAACCTGCCTTGACAGGCAGTGAGATACTGTTCCTTCCCTTCAGGATTTGCCAGGATGTTGTGCAAGTTGCATGTTGCCTCTCCTTGTCTGCTTCCCCCCTGAGAATCCCACAGGCTGCTGTGTGCATGGCTGTGTCTGCACCGTGGAGTCACTGTGAGCCTTGGACTGTCTCCCAGTATGTGCTTAGTTTGGTAATGCTGGTCTTCCAAAGGGCTGCCACGGCACTGTGCAGTGAAAAGTCATCCTTCTGGTAGGGGCTTCAGACATTTCTGGCACGGGGCTCATGAAATGCATGTCTTTTTGTGCATGGGGTGGCTAGAGGTAGTCCTGTCTGGATCAAGGTCATGTTGGTGCTGTGCCCCAATGCTGCTGGTTACCAGTTGCCCCAAGGCAGACAGCACGTGCTAGTGCTGCTGCCCTCTCTCCTGTGTGTTGTGCCACCCTTGTTTGGTAGGAAGGTCAGCATCCCTCCCCCCTCCTTTTCCCCTCCAGTGCTTGGACACAGAGACCCTGGCCCCTAACCCCTTGCTCGTTCACCTGCCGTGATGGCTGTTGGCTTCTCCCAGCAGGTCTGGTGAAGGCAATAGTGGAGAAAAGGGAGTGGCAGTTTTCTGGTTGGAGGATGTCATGCTGAGGCTGAGCATCACTAATTGACCTTCCTTTTTGCCATGCAGCACTTGAGGAAACTGTCAACTTAATTTTTTAATTTGATCACCTACACAGTCATGGTTGTGTCATTTTGAGGGGAATGCTATTATTGATACTCAGCTATTTTGCTTGGTGTTTCATCAGTAGATCTCATAGCACTTTTCAAAGGAGACTGAGAGACAGTATTCCCCTTTTGCAGATGTGGAAAAAATACAGAGAAAGTGATTTCTCTTCCTTCTGGATTACCCAGCAGATCAAAGGCAAGGACATGAATAAAAACTGATCTCCCTGAATTGCTGACCTGTGCTCTATCCGAGGAGGTCTGTGTACATCAAGCTTATAGTTTCCCATTATTCAGGACCACATTGAATTTTTGCAGATTCACTGACCTCTCTCCAGCCGCTGAGAGTCAGGATGGTAAAGGTATAGGCAGTAACTGGAATATCTCACTATTCCCCCAAGCTGACAGCAGGAGATGCAGTTTTGGATGTTCATTTTCCTAAATTAAATTTTGGCTACATGATATAGAGGTCTGCTGCATCAGCAGACTTTGTTTTATTTATATCAGCTGTGATGACTCAAATTAATGACCAAGGTAATAACAAAATTATTTTGGTACTTTTGTCTGAAATCTTGTTCAATAGCTCTCATACACCATACACTGACCCTAAGACTCTGGGCTCTGAGAAGACAGCCTTCAGAAAATTAAGACTTATTAGTGGGACTCCAGGCAAGGAGAATTTGTTGTGTGAGGCTGAAGCTTTCCTTCTCTCAGGATGAAATGTTTCCTTCCCATTAGAGCCTGTTGGGATTGAATCCTCCAAACTTTTCTCTAGTTTGTCTCTATTAGTGGGTAAGCACCTTCTGGCTTTCTTTTCCTACTTCTACACTTAAATTAGAAGTTCTTGATCCCTATTTTAATTCACATTAAGGGAAAACAGTAGCAGTTTCCCTCCAATTAAACAAACTCACCCCCACAATTTTGCCAGTGGTAAAAGACTGTTGTATTTGCTTTTTTTGCTGTGAAATTCTCCTGTCCATTTTCTTAGCAGTATCTCAGCAGTGTCTAATTTAACTGAATTCCTTTGCGTACATGCACAGATGCTTTTATTTCTGCTACAGTTCATCCCACTGTGAGGTGTAGGTGATGTGACCTGCAGGGGATTAGTGTAAGGCGTCAGGGGACTGTTTCTGGAGTGTGTGTAAAACCAGCCTGCAGAAATGTGAGACCTTGACACCACACTGGGAAGAAGAGAAGCCCTGAGCTGACCTTTACCTTCCCAGATAGTCCTGTTGGCAGGTGTCAGGGGGATTGCCCTCTGGTCACTTGCTCTCTGTTCATGAAGGACAAAAATTCTGTCTCAGGCACTGTGACTTCCTGCCCATCAAAGGAGGCATTATGTGATAGCATTAAATAGGGGAGGTCTGGGACCCTGGCTCAAAAATGAGACACATGGCAGAGATCAGATCTTCAACAGCTCTTGGGAAGCTTATAGATTCTTCAAGTAGAAGGCCCTTCAAAGGGACATTCTGGGATATATAGGAGAGAGTGGTGATATTCCTAGTTTAGGGCAAACACAGGGAAATTCACCCTGACAAATGACACAACCAAGTTTTGGGTTTAAACACGAACAAAAAATGAGAACTGGTCCAAGATAAAACAAGTTTGCTGTGGTTTTGCCTGCTTAACTCATACTGACTCTTGCCTTACAGAGCGGAGCACCTTTGCAAAATGAGTAACTTAGAAGTCATGCCCTTTACACACAGGGTTAGACGTTGTATTTGTTTCCCACATGTAAAGAAGAAGGAGAAAGCACAGCTTGAATGATGCAGCTTCAGGGGATAAGAAGAGATGCTGGTGGCAAGCTTGATGAACCATGTATCATCCCATCCTATGTGCTGGGATTGTTTTTGAAAGCCAGCAGTGGGAATGCTACTTACAGCATCATTATACAGTGTCTGTGACTTCCAACAAATCAGAGTGCTAGTAAAGTTTGTGTTAAGTATGGGCTTATCCTTTGTAAATGAGATGAAGAGAACAACAGAGTCTAAAGTATCCCCAACCCAGAGGTCCTTCAGCACGTTTTTGATGTGATTAAAGAGAAGCAGCTCATGCTGGTACAAGATGGCAGCTGTTTCAAAGAAGAGCTGATTTACCTGTTGCTAGCAGTGTGATTTGGTTTTTATTTACCTCATGTCAGGGAGAAAAGGTGATAAAAGAATTTGCTGTGCTAGCTGATGGAAGCACCAGGGACCAAGTTCATCCTCCATTTAGTTTCAGTGAAAACAGCAGATTAAAGCTGGGAGGAATGTGGACTCATGCATATTTACAGCTGTCTTAGCAGATGGGCTGTTGACAGATGAGGCCCCTCAAGTCTCTGCCTGGGTGCTGGATGCCAGCATGTATTGCTGTGAGCATTTCAGCTGAAGTCAGTCCTGGTGTTGAGCAGGCACCGGCTGCTTCCTGGGTTGGACTCCTTGGGTGGATTGTGCTGGCAGAGCAGTGAGGTGGAAGTCTGAATATCAGATAGGACCGGTTCTTCCTGCCAGAGTTTGCAGGAACTGTCCTTAGGAGGCCAGTGGAGACATCTGCTGAAGTGCCACAAAGCCTGAGCAGCTTCATTTGAGGCATAGTGCAGCCCCAGAGTTGGACTGCAGGAAACCCTCCTCTGAACAGCGCATTGCTGACAGCCTCTGCTTGTCCTGCCTCTCTCCTTTCATATCCTCATGTGGAGACCTTCTGGGTGTTAAAAGCAGACCAGGACTTGATGCTCTACTTCATGTGAGCAAAAGCCATGGCTCTGTTCTCCTGCTTCTTCGGTTAGGAGGCGGGAAATCTTTGGTGTTTTCAGGTGCTGGGGAAGAAAGAGACCTCTCTACCCTGTTCACCTCTCCAAAGAGTTTCCAGGAGTGGTTGCTCCTTCCTGTGCTATGGCTGTTGGGCTGAGCATGTAGTTGATGGTTTAGGTCCTGCTGCACCTCTTTAGTGCCCTGGGTAAAAGTATGTTGTTAAAGTGAAATGGGCTAGGGATTACCTTTTGTGCTTCCGTTTTTCTTTCCATGAGATAAGCAAGTCACATGTGTCCTACCCTCAGAAAATCACCTACCTGAGCACTGTGCTGCTTCACTTTTATCCTTTAAAGAAAAAAGGGCGATAAAACTATCAATATTTAATGTAGAAATTTTGCTCCACTTATCTGTGCTTTACCTGTCTTCCCTCCTGGGGTGTTCTCTCCTTTATCTCATCTGTTTGAGTTTTGGTTTAATACTGCTATCTCCGTTTCCCTCAGTAAAGATAACTAGATCACAATGCTATTTAGGAAGGATGTACCAGGACCAGTGCATTGGCTTTGCAAGATGTCAAATGCTCTGTTTTCTAAGGCATTGGAAATGGTTACTTTTGGGGTGGGTTGTGGTGAGCTTTGGTAGCTCACAGCAGCTTTCCCATTCTGTGGTGGAACTGAGAGGAGGGAACAAGTGAATTGGCAGGTTTTCCCAGATGTGTCCTGTTAGCTGACACCACCAGAGGTGGGCAGAACTCTGAATAATGCAAAAAGAAGCACAGTGAGAGACTATGTATGAGCAATACTTGCTTGCCTAGTAGCTGGGCTCCCAGGGTTTCACTGGCTGGATCCTGAAGACCAGTACCTGAAAGCTGTGGCAGGGTGGAGGAGCCTGCCTACTGCTGGTGTGAGAGGCTGTAGCACTGGGAAAGCGTGAGGAGCTGAGCACTCTATCTCAGTGGCAACCATGGTGCCTGTCCTATTGGAAAGTCTTAATTTTGTATGATTAGCAAATTCTTGACATAACTGTCTTTCTTGCTCTTATTGTGGCCTGAGAGGTGTAGCAGTGCTAGACATGGTCTGTGGGAGTCAGAGCTGATGACAGGCAGCTTCAATAGGTCATCAGACTTTGTGGTGGGCAGCTGGTGCTGGCTTCCCCGTGAGGTACTGAGAAAAAAAGAAAAAAATGAAAGTCAGAGGCCTGATTAACCCATCCTTTATATGGTATGGGCCAGCAAAAAAACCAGTGTAACAGATGTGACATCTCCCCTGGCTTGACAGTAAGTTATAGACAGCAGTGGCAGAGCCAGGAGAGAAGTTCAGAGTGGTTTCCTTGGAGAACAGTGCGCAGGGGAGAGGGTAAAGAGCAAAGGATCTGCTGCCTGTAGTGCTGGCAGAACATCAGTAATAAGCAGGTGGGTTTTTTCTCCTCTAAGCTCTGTGGGGAGTAGTAGATCCCCTCTGTGTTCCTGTGCAGTGCTTTTGGCCATCCAGGAGCTGGGGAAGGTGAGGTGCCATGGTGCAGAGACAGCAGGGCAGCTGTGTTTGCAAGCCTGGTGCTGCAGCTCCCCTGGAAAGATCTGGTTCATGAGGGAAAGACTGAATAAGTCCAGACTGCAATGGAGAGCAAAATCCAAGGGTGAAGTAGGCCTCTGGCTTTGGGTCCCCAGGCAATGGAAGCATGGCCAGCCTCAGGGGAAAAGGCTGCGTTGTGCTGGAGTCACTGTGTCTGTCTCTGAGGGACCAGGGTGGTCATTCACAGCTCTGGGGCATTTGAAGACAGGACAAATGGATGAGCAGGCTGAGGGAGGATCCTTCGGAGTATGTGCTGTATTGACTGGAGTCCTTGAATGGCCTGGCCTGGGGCAAGGCCAAATGCCTTTGGAAACAGCTTCTTGGGATCTTTTTGAAGAAGGCTGAGATTTCCTTGTACACGTAGCCTGACATGTCATACCTCATGTGGTGCCATATTTCCTGTCCCCATTCTGGGAATGGAGCCCAGCAGTTACCTGGGAAAGAAAGGTGACTGCCCTTGGCAAGGGATTTCTCCCTTGTGGTGTAGGACTGTCTTGGTGGCAGGCAAAGGAGTTTCTCAAGGCTGTGAGGTTGTGGAGGAGAGGAACAAGTATGCAGCATCAACAAACTTCTGCTAATGGTACCTTTCATCCAATTTGATGGGGGGAGATGATTTTTTAAAGTGAATTGCTGTATAAGGTAATGGCCTGCTCCCTAAAGTGAACATCTAATGGAATGAAAGGGTATCTCTATCTTGTTTTGGGCGGTGAGAGCTTCTTCGAACTGCTGCCCAGAATGCTTGTGAGACACCCTATAATTCAATTAGAAGTACCCTCTAGGGAGCATATAATTATATCATATCTATGAAACATAATGACCGTCCCCTCCTATCACATGGTGAGCAACTGTCTGCTGCTGCCCAGAACCTTTCACCGGTAAGGAACTAATCTGCTTAGCACAGATTGAACTCGGTGGTGCACAGTACTTACCCAAATGCTTCTGAAGGGAATCCCTGCCAGCAGAATAAACCTGTTAGCAGCATGTGAGCATCACTGCACCCGCGTTTCTTTTCCCACCTTCAGGCCACTCCAGCCAGGGCTGCTCACCTCCACCTTTGCCATCCTCTCTGAAGCTTCTTGGGAATTTTAAAGATTGGGAAGTTTTCTTTACACCTTTAAACTTGTCTTTTTGCCCCTTACTGTTTAGTAATAGCCAGTGATACAGAGTGTGCTGCAGGGATTGAGGTCCATAATTGGTAGTGTCCTACCTTTCTGCTGATAGTTGGTAAGATTTTAGTACTAGTTGGGATGTTCTGGGAAAAGAAGCAATTGTACTACCAGTTGAAATGCAGACCCCCTGGTATGAACCACAGCACTGCAGCATCTGAAAGGGTTTTACACTGGAAGTGAGGAACGCTGACCACTGTGTAGAGGACTTCCATGGGACACTGTGATTCCAATTAACTCTCACAAGAGGCATCAGCTTCAATCAATCTGCAGAAAACTGTAGAGGGAGAGCAGGGTAAGGTGTTGGTGTGACTTTCAAGTACCTAAAGAAATCCTGTGGAGGAATTTCCTGACCCACAGTAGAAGTCAGCTGGGAAACAGCGTTGTCTGCCTTGTGATTGAAGAATTCCCCTAGTCCAGAGAGGACTGACGATGCTCTGCCAAGACTGGGCTGCCTCCAATCCTGCTGTAGTTCAGCACCCTCAGATGGCTCTCACAGAAGGTTCATCCACCCACATGAGTAAACTCATCTACCTGTCATGGGCTTGTAGTTGCTGTAGGTACTATTGAGTTGCTGTCTGTCAGCTTCAAGGTGTCTTTTTGCCCTCAGATCCCAGAGTGGGACACCTCTGGAATATGAGATGAGGACTTTAGGGAGATGATGGAGATAGTGGATGAGCAAGATTTCCTCCCATTATGAGGCAGGAGAACATCATGCTGAACTTGAAAACAATGGATCTGAGTTCCAGTGTGTGTCCTTGAGTGGCATTTTGGGGGTGAATCACCGAAGATGGAGCCAAATTTTGTTTAGATGGCACTAGGGTGCAGCATCTTTTAAAGGAAGGAATTCTTCATAGAAATGGTGGTTGGATAGTGGAAAGGGCAGGAAGGTGCTGGTGTAGTCACCATCCCTGGAGGTGTTTAAGGAAAGGCCAGTGGAGCTCAGTGCTCTGGTCTGGGTAACAAGGTGATGTTTGGTCACAGGTTAGACTCAATGATCTCAGAGGTGTTTTCCAACCTAATTGATTCTGTGATCTGTGTGTGATTCTCTCCTTGGGGACAGTTCCATGGGGAATCACTGGTCATCAGGGCCCTGGTGAGGTTGTGTCCAGGGCTCAGAGAAGCTCTGCTGTGAGTTGCTAAGTAACCTGGAAAAAGGAGATAGAGAGCATTGTGGTTGGAATGAGAAACGAATGAGAGTTCCTTGCTAAGAACCATAGGGACTTGGTCTTCTCCTCTGATGTAGGGCTGGGTTTCCTTCTGCAAGGCCAGTACTTCAACCAGGACTCCTCAGTCAGTGGGAATGTCTTGGAGATGAATTAATCTCCTATTTTGTTCTCCACTAACAGTTAGGAAAGGAAATTTCAGCCTTTCTGAGGCAAGACAAGGGAAGGAGGAGATGATCTCTGCTCTTTCTGCTGTCTCTACTCCCCCACCCCAGAAAAAAAATCTAACACTTTGGAACCTGCCTGCTTCCACTACCTACTGCCAGTGAATGCTTCAGCAAGCTGGGACGGCATCTGTTCTTTTTCAGGCAGCACTGCTGTTAGAGCATGTCTTGGAGTGAAGAGAAAAACCAACATTCTTCCCCATGTTTATCTTCTTTCTTCTTGGCATCTAGGTATCTGTGATGACGATCCCCAGCTCCATACATTGCAGCTAAGCAAGAGTTTTGGCATGAAAGAAAATGCTGAATTGTTGTATAAATCCTGGTGGCTCTTGAGCACCATATTCTTGTCCAGAACAGGAGACTTAGACAAACACTTGGGGCAGGCTCTCACTGGCTGCATTTGACTTGTGTTTTCACCACAGTTCTGGAGTAATACTCACTGCTCATGTGCATTTGTTGTGGTGTAACGCCTTGGCTTTCTGTTCCTGGGGAGACTCCTTTTACCAGCTGGCTCATGCTTCACTTGGCCCTAGGAACAGTTGCATGCTTTTTTTGTAACAAGGCAGCGGGACAGCCATGGTCAAGGTTATCTGACCTCCTGTAGGCAAAGCACTAAGAGGTCCTGAGGAATATTGAGGTAATATTATTTGATTACCCTGGGCAGTTTCTCATAGCAATTAAAGATGTTTTGTGGTTTTATTTCTCCTTTTGTATGGAGGGAATCCAAAATTACTCAACAAATTGAGCAGCAGAATTATTTTATCTACTGAGAAAAAGTGAGTGCCCATATAGGGATGCTGTGTTTGGCAGTCAGTGGTCCTGTGAGGTACCATGGGGCAGGGGGTTATCAGGACTAGGAGATGCCTGTGCTGGGCAGGTTTGGGGGCTGGCATGGTCAGCAGTAGTGTGCCTGTTCCCTGAGGAGGGGTGTGCTGCTCTTGGGGAGCATGCAGTGAGCCAGGCATGAGCACCTGGGTGCTGAGCATTCTTCAGTGCTGAATGGGTGACTGGACAGTTTGTGTGGTGCTCATTTGAAAACACAGGCTCTGGAGAGCAGTGTGGTGGTTGACATGGCTGGGATGCAGGGACTAGAAACCAGACAGTTTCTTCATCAAGTACACGGCTCTGCTGCAAAAATCACATTCCTACATGGCCACCAGGCACTGATGACAAAGCCTCCTGGGGGTGGCCTGCTCCGGGTCGCCTCTGAGATGCTTCTCTTGCCATGCCCAGATGGGGCACACTGCTCCTCTTTGGGAACAGTGATAGGTTGGTGGGCTTTGTGGCATGCTGTGGCACTGCTGACACTGGCTCCTACAGCCCTCTCCAAGGAGCCTGCTTGGATCTGAATGTCAGCTATTGCTGCAAGGCTCCTGCAGGGATGTAGTGTCTCACCAGAGCCCTGCCATTTAAAGCATCAACCTCTTGCTAACCCTTTAGCAGCTCTGAAACTGTTGATCTATTTCTGCCTTTTTGCAGCAACTGGGCACGCCATTCCCTCCTCTCACATGCATGTCACATTTTGTGCACAGAAGGCAATGCCACTCTTGACTCTGCTCATGCTGCCTGTACTGACCCAATAAGAACTGGTTGCCAGACTCTGGTGAGCACCTCTGAGAACTCTGGAGACGGAAGTCCCATCCATAAAGGTGGCAGGGTCTCCCAGCCTGTTTGTTAGCTGATGTCAGGGTGTGTGACATGGGTACATGCCCATCTTGTGCTATAAGCCCTTACTCACTCAGTCCTTTCACCAGAGACTGTTTGGGTACTTTAGCAACTTTAAATTGCCTTTAGCCTTGACTAAACTGAGAACCTACAAGGAAAAGCTTTTTTTACAGTGAAAGACAACCAGCTGGGAGTGGATATATGCTAGATTGTGCTCTTTCTGGCTGCAGAAGGTGACTGGGAACAGTCAGCATGGGTTTACTATAGCAGATCGTGCCTGACTAACCTGATGGCTTTCTGTGGTGAGATGCCTGAGATGGTGGCCATGGAGGAAGCAGTGGGTGACATTTATCTTGGCTTTTAGTTTTTGATGTGTTCTCCTATAGCATCATTATAACCAGACGGGGAAGATGCAGCCTTGATAGGTGATACAACGCAGATTAACAGGCTGTCTGGTCTATCAGACTGAAAAGGCAGCGGTCAGTGCTGTGAGGTTTAATGGTTAGCTAGTTCCTAATCACAGCCTTGAGAAGCCAGCATAAGACCTGAACAGTTCAGCATCCTAATCCATGCCAGGGATGATAGGGATGTTATGCAGCCCTGTCCTGATAAGCCCACATACATTCCCCCCTTCCAAGGGGAAGGTTGGTATGCTGGAGTGTGGGTTGCTGGCCAAAAGGACCTTGGTATACAACAAACAGAAAGGGGCCAATGGGCCTTGGGAAGGTGGGAGAGAGAAATGCAGATCTTGTACCTGGGATGGGGTCAGCCATTGCCCTGGTGCAGGCTTGGGGCTGGCTGGCTGGGAATGGCTCCACAGGAAGGAGCTGTGCTGCAGGGAGAAACTGCTTGGTTCATGTAGTTTAAAGCAAATCAAGATTGGAGCAGTGCATTGATTTATCAGCAACATATAATTAACCAGCAATCAGTGAACTATATAAGAAGGATCAATATCAGCAACACAGGGAAGAAACCACAGTGCTGGACACTTATGCAATGCTGGTGTTCAACTACAAATTTTTAAGAGTCCTTCTATAACTGACTCCCAGAAGCTAAACTCACACACAGTTGTGTGGATCCCTGATGTTCCTGTCTCAATGGCAATTGGTGCCTAGGGTGAGCTCTAGGAGACCCTGGTCATCCCTGTGGACATCAGTCAGTAGCACAGCATGTCTTAAATATTAGCCAGAGTTGTCACTGCTACTGACTTGGGATTTTGCAGGCAGTGGCATCTTTTATTCCCTGTAAAAGATGGAAGCATCTCTGGCCCTCATTAGGATGTCAAGGGAAGGTCTCCCTGGGCTGCCCACCTTCTCCCCTGGTCTGGGGAATGTTCAGGCAAAGCTGGTGAACTTGGATTTCCCACCCAAAGCCCATTTTGTGATTTTTCTCCCATCTGAAGTAGGTGAGTGCTCTTAGATGCTGACCAGCTGAGGTGCTGATTACTAGACATGTAGCAGAGCTGGGAAGAGCACAGCTCTGCAGTAGAGCTCATATCCCAGTCTGGCAAGTGTCCTTCTTGCTGAACCTCGGGGCAGTGTTAGATAATGTCTCTTTGCATGATAGATGTATTATATACTCACCACGTGTTATTCATTTTCCATCTGCCCAGGTGTACACAGCCATTGTTGGCTGCTGGAACTAGCTGAGGACATGCAGCAACATCCTCTCCTGGTGATCCGTTGCTTTGACCTTCAGGTCTAAATTTCGAGTGTCTGTCATACATTGAAATTGTTGGGCAGAAATAAGTTCCCCTTGTCTACATCCTGTCTGAAACTGGCTGGAGACCAGTAGTGGCAACTCCAGAGCAAGTTTCTCTTCCAGACACTGGTGGTGTAGCAGATTTGGCAGAAAGGGATAGAAAGTAGGAGAAGCTTCCCAGAAATAATAGTCAAAAAAAGGGCTAAAGACAAGGAGGGAACAAGCACCATCTTCTTGGTATCTCAGATAAAATGTATTTCATGTGAAGTACACAACAGCCAGCCTGGCTGTCTTTGAAGCCTGATGTCTGGTTGAACTTTATTTTTTTTTTCCTGTTAACATTCAATTTTAAATAGAGTAGTCCTCTGAGGGCCTGAGCTCAAGCATCTCAAATGTAGCAGAAAGACTCCTGCAGTTAGAACAGGTGGAGGGAGTTGCATTAACCATCTCTTTGCTGTTATTTACTGTTTTGTTGGCAAGTTACTTCCATGCTATTTGGACTTGATCGGTTGGAAGAGCACAAACCATGCAGTCATGACAGCTTATTTAAAGCTTCCTTTCTCAGGCAGTCCAGGTGTCCCTAGATGGCTGTTTGCCATGAGGACATGTCAGTAAATAGCCATGAAATTGGTCTATTTACATGAGATTTTAACCAAGGTCTGCCAGGACTGAAGTGCAAGTAGGAACTGAAATATTTAAGTCCCCTATGGAGTGGAAGGACTTTATTTTCCTGGCTGAAAGGGTATGGAAATTTCATAGGCCCAGAAGAGCAGTCTGTGAAATATTCTTTGAAAACGTCAGTTTTTAGAAGTATTTCTTTGTGAAAAATAGAATAAAAGGGCAGTTCATACTCTTTTGGCTGCACAGCATTTTTGTTCCTTGTGGTGACATGGAAGCACAATAGGAAGCTATGAGAAGATACAGTAATTCCTACTATTAGGGGCCTTTTCTGCAATTGTTCCTGCTCTCCTTGGATTTCAGTCAAAGTAGGAATTTGGCTTTTCCATTGGCTTTCTTGACCTGGATGGAGTTTGGGAAATTTTCTCTCAAGCAGCTGTGGCTACATGCTTGTTATTGAGAGGGTTAAATCTCAGTGATTTGGGTTGAAAATGTGACATAAGAGATTAGATCTAGAATCCCATTTTGCTGGTGCACTGATAACAGGATCTTATCAGCCTGCCACTCTTATTTGATTACTAACACTTGCTACTGCAGAAACTGAGAGAGAGAAATGGGAAGTGGCTATTGATTGCCAATCAATAGGGACTGAGGTGCTTTCATCAGCCCCAGGGAAAGTGGCACATTCATCTGCTAATTGCAGCCTGCAAATCCCAGGGGGGATGCTCTGGCATGGCACAGCAGCATGTTGTACTACCAGACCAACGCTTTAAGGGATCAGTCTTGAAATTAGTACTTTTTGGCACTGTCCCTGTGTAAGCTGTGCCATCCAGTGACAGAGCCACCCACACTCCAGCCTAAGGTTAGGAGTATTGACTGAATTCATCAAACATGCCCTGAGAGGATGCAGAACAACTGGATATTGTACAATGGGGCTGACTGTGATTATTGCTTGAATACTGATTCTTCATTAAACAATAGGGGCTTGTGCATTTGGGAATAGGACCAAGCCTCCATTTTTTTTGATAGAAGCCAGATGGAATTTCATAATCTTTTTCCTCTCTCTTTTTCTCTGTGTATGCTTCTATATCCATCTTTTATCTCCTCTTCTTCTCTAACCCTCTCTTTCTCAGTCCATGTGTGTTTTACCTCCAAGTGTACCTCTGCTTCATATGCTTTTAAATGTCCTTGGAGAAAGGAGTCCAGATTGGCGAGTAATGCAAATATAAGAAAAGGTGAGTAACATCCTAGATAATGGTGGTGTCACCTCCAGTAAGTGAGCTTTAAGTTTTAGAAAGGGCAGTCTCTCACAGGAGAGACTGCCACATGTTCAGCACACTGTGGTGGATACAGACTGGGCCACAGGTGGTCCCTAGTTCCTGATGACTGAGAGCCAAAATACAGAGGGGAGACCATCTCACTCCCTTTTGCTCATTCCTGGATTAGACTTGGTGCTAGACAGGGTCAAGGTACCTCATGCCATTGGTAGTTATCCATACAGACCTGAACAGGGACATGGCCGGGCCCAGATAAATGACTTTTAATGTTCTGTACATGTAAGCAGGATGGACATTTGGTGGCACTTCTGGCATCATGCAGGGATCATAACTTTGTTTGGTGTAAAATGCAGACTTTGGACACAGTTTATTTCTGTTATAGAGGTTCATCAACACTATGCATTGTTGCAGCCACCCCTGCTGTGCTTCTCCTTAGCCTGCCTCTCCACTGTTAGCATGACTTTTGTTCTGTAGTGAACCACATGGAGCTGAGCATGGCTGTGCCCCAGTGACACACTCTGGGCAGGCTGCCTGAAGTGGGAGCTGGGGCAGGAGCCTTGCTAAAGAGATCTTGAGGTGTGCACCTCTGTCCAATGACCTCCTGAGTGCAGTTGTCCAGGCTGAGGATGTGGCATGTCCAGTGAAAGGTGTTTTTGTGTGAAAACTTTCCCTGGGATGGAGGGGAATACCATTTGTCTTGCTCAATCTCCATTTAAACTCAAGAGGGACGATTTTAAAAAAAAATCTAGTTACGAGAGTGTCCCATTTGCATTAAGTTCTAGAAGCCAATAATGCCAAGCAGAACATTAATACAGCCCCCAGTGTGTGTCATTATAAAATGATATTTAATGACACAATTATAAACTGTTTATCTGATAATGAAATGTACTCTGCATCTTCTACATGCAGAGCTTTATAAGTGAAACATCTTGTTGGATTTTTGCAATCCACTGTACTCTCACTAGATTAATTATCCTGATTCTGCCATGTGCAGCTGAATTGACCTGTGCCTAATTCTCTCTTAATTTTTACTGAGCCACTGGTGTACATCAGAAGAGGCTCTCTTCATGTTAAGAGAGTTACACCAGTTTAAACCAGGCAAAATAAAATAAGGAGTTTGTCCCTCATATAGGGGTTGTCAGGCTTTCTCAATTTTTGCTGCCTTCAAAATATTCTAGGGGCATATAGAAGCCCCCTTTAGAGACATCTGAATTTGTCTTATAGAGTACAGCAATCTTGTTTTTTCCAGTAACCTTTTGTGAATCCCTCAGGAGCAGTCTGCAGTCTGCCATCAAAATGGCAGGCTGAAAGCCACTGCTCGAAGCCTTTTAGGCAAAAATTCCCTTCCAAGTCAATGGCTGTGTATTATGCCATTCACTGTCCATTAGCACTTCACTGTGGAGGGTGAAACAGTTAACTTCAGAGCTATTTTAGCTGCAAAACTTTGGTGGCCTAAATAAGCCTGCAGCGGTTCTCTCATTATGTGCTGTTATATTTAATTTCTTGTATGTTGTGTAAGAGTGGTGTACTAAGCTCTTTTCTCATTAGGGACTCTGGGAAGTATGTTCTGTAGTACACAGAGATGCGCTGTACTGAGCAGTATTGCACTGGCTGATAGATTGTGGCTTTGTGGGATTTAAATAATGAGATGTGGCTGCGTTATTGATGTCTGCACTCTGTGTGGAGAGTAAGAATTACTTTTGGGAAAGCATCTCTGTCATGCTATGGGACAAAAAAAATAGTTCTGCCACCATGGTGTTCTCCTTGATATTGCCCCTTAATTTGGATGATGTAGTTACATGTGCCAGAATGCTGCTGTGCTAAGGCTGCAGGCTCAGGCTTCATTTTCCATGGCAAAACCAAGTCATGCTTTTAACTGGGGATCTTTTTTTTCAAATGTTTGAGTACAGACATCTTTCTCTTGATTTACTGTTGCAATCAAGAAACAAGCGCTTATCCTGTCACTACAAAATAATAAAATAACATTCAAATGATAGCAGTAGGCTGGCATTGACTACAGCTGGTGGGGTAGAGCATGAGTGCAGTGGTTAATTACTATTTAAACACCCTTTAGCTGTATGGGTACCAACTGTGTATTTGGAGTAGTAGAGCACAGGCTATTGCTCTTCAGGAAGCATGTGGTGGCTCTGTAGAGGTGGTGGTATGACTAGAAACAGTGGAATATTTTAAAAAGGAATGAAACCACAGTGAGATGGTTCTGGTGTCTAGGTTGGTGGCTATACCATGAGCACAGCCAGACTGGAGTCTCTCAAAACCAGGCTGAACAAGTTCTAGTTCCTCACTGAGGAACTGTCTGCAGACATTACTTAAAGTCTGTTAACTCCTTGTGTGTGTGAGCTCATTACCAGCACCTTACTCAAGCTTAATTGCCTTTACAGGAAGATTAAGTTAAACTGAACTGAGGTCATGTTACTTCAGAGCACAGCATCAACACAGGGCTTCCTAATGCCTTAACTTCCCATTCCTAATTAAATCAGCTTAATTTTCCAGAGCATCCCTAGGCAGATGAGGGCTTCCCAGTGTTGCTAGATTATGTTTTTCTTGCATGGTGTTGGAAGCACATTTGCCTCCTCATGCTAAACACAGAAGATGGGGATAGAAGACAGGCTGTGGTAGGTCCTGATTTCTCAAAAAATCCAGCAATGACCGCTTGGAACTGCTGTCTAGGACTGTGCCATTATATTGGGGCACCCAGTAGCACCCCCAAGCTCTGGCAACAGTGGAGCTCCATGACACTGCTGCCTGTGGAGCAGCCGGTACTGGCACAGCTTGGATTTTGGATTTTAGGCTGACCCAGGTCTGTTGCACTGCACTCCCAACGCCCACCCCTTGTTGCCAAAAAGAAATCACCTTTATTATGGCTTCATTTACCATAACTGAGTAGACTAGGATTAGATTAGACATAATTTCTGTTGGGACTTTTTCCCAGTGGTGATGCAGCTGAGCATCTTTTCTCATTCTAGCCATGTTTAATAGTCTTATGTGATGCAGCTCTAAGGGGATTAGTTGAGGAAGCATCTCTGCTCACTTACTAGTAAGTCCTTGCAGCAGATGGTAAAGGGGTGTATGAAGGGCATCTAGTCCAGCCCAAGACCAAGGTTTGCCATTTAACTTAGACTGCAGCAGTGGTTTGACTGGCCCAACTGCTGAGCTGGGAGCACTTGTAGGGCAGCTAAGGCAGCTGCAAGCAGGAAAGTCTGTTTCAGTCTGTTGCTAAAAGGCCTGTGGCTACTTTACATCTGTCTGGCTGATTCCGTTTTTCAACCCTTGCTGTGTAACATAAGATGGGGGAAACTGTGGTCTCCTGGACCTGCCTCTGATTTGCTGTGTAGCTATGGGGAAGCTGCATTGCTGCTCCGTGCCTCAGTTTCCCCACATGGAAAATTGGGGTAATGTAGCAGCTATTACCTTTTCTAATGCTGCAATATCATGGAAAATCTCTTGTCCCTGGTCATTGCTTCCTGCACTGCTCTGTTCCAGGGAAGCCTGGGACTGAGCATCTCTGCCCTAAGAGGGGACGTGTAAGAAGGGTCAGAGTGATTTTGAGGAAAACTGGAACTGACTCCAAAGATCCATGGGTAGGGATAAAGCTAAAGGCATCTATGCTGCACTGGGTGCTGGTATGGCAGGACACTGGCTTCAGCAGAGCTCTGTGTAGGGTCAAGTGCTTACATATATCCGGGGGCATGGACTGCAGTCAGGGGAATGCAGAACTAAACTCATGTCAGACAGTGTTCAGTGTCATGGCCCCCACTGGACTGAGTATCTCTTCCTTCTGAGGACCTAATATATTTTTCAAGTGTGTTCCTTGAACTGCAAATTAGCTCACAGCTTAGCATCTTTCAGTGGTAATGGAGAAAACTATCACTTGGCATTGGGCTGAATGGTGGCAGGGTGGCACCTTGAAGCCTTGGGAGAGACTCTGAAAGGTTTGGTGTGAGTTCCCTTGTGGTAGAGAGGTGTCCTGCTCCAGTCTGCTGGAGAAGGGATGATCCCTGAGATCTGCCCCTTCCCCATGAGGTGCTGGGAAAATGGTGGGGAACAGTACACTGGCCCCTCCAGGCTTGGTGGCTGCACTCGTGCTGTGGCAGTGGGGTTTTCCCCCTGGACATGGGCTCCCTGCCTGTGGCAGAACCGTTGGCACGATGTTGACTGCATGCTATGGTTGCTTCCTGAGCTGTGCTGCACACAAGGACACAGGCAACATGATGGATATCAGACTTAAAAAATAATATCTGTTTCCTTCTTTTACCAACTTCTCAGCTTTAATGTTTTCCAAGCCTGGCCTTCTCTGTGTGAATTACTTCTGTTTGTGTGGGCAGCATGGATAAACTATTCCTGGTCCTCTGCAAACAGGATAGCTGTGGAAAAACAGACTGGGATGTCTTCTGGCTTGTCTGTCAGCACCAGGTTTTCCTCTATAATTTCTTCTATAATACAAGGTCTTTATTACCAGGGAAAGCAGACAAGGTTGTGTCTGACTCTCAGATCCTAGACTGGGTTTGCAGAAGTGACAGTTAAAAGTAAATAAATACAAATTGTAATCTTTTGACTTAATTCATTCAATCTTGTTTCATATGAGAACCAATGCAGGGGGAAACCCAAACATGCAAATAAATGCCAGCAACAGCAGCAACAACAAAAAAATTACAGAGTCCCTCTAACACTGACCATACTCTGGGTAGCTTAATGTGTCTCCTCTAACACTCTAGTACTTAAAGCATCTAAGTAGCAAAGCCATGGAATTACAAAGGATTCCACCATGGAATTGTGAAGGATCACCAGTCATCTCTGAGCCTGACACCTGTGACTTGCTGGCAGTTTGCAAGGTTACCCATTTCCTATCTTTCCCACCCTGAAACCTGACATAGCAGGGAGCATCTACCATCCATTTCCCCTGCCAGAGAGTGACAGGAAAGGTGCACTGGGAAGATGAGAAGCATTACTGGTGGCAGCATAGCTGTGCTGAATTATTGCCTGTTATGTGGGGAGTGGAGATTTGCTTTTGGAATGTTGAACTCTAAGTCATCCATCTCTTTCTTTTAAAGGTGAACTGGAGAGCTTTGCATGGAGGAAATAACTAGCCAACTATCTAAGAGCATGGAAAGCTTTGAGCACTTATTTATTGAAAATGAGGACTGAAAAATCACCTCCTCCTTTATTTACTCTCTGCTTTTTGGTTGTTGCTTTTGTCTAGTCAAGAGTATCAAGTAAGTCAGTGTTGGAAGGGGTAGAAGTATTACTGTGATGGACTTTCCAAGGGACTGCCTCTTCCCTCCTGTTCTCTTGAAATGCAGTGCTCCTGGAGTGAAGTTGCTGTTGTATCTTGAGATCTCTGAGATAGGATGGGGCAGCTGATCAGCACAAACTTAGTGTGTACCCTTAGATACATTTCATCTAGGGTCATTCAAGGTGTACATGTTGGTTACATGTTTCTGTGTTGTCAGAAAATACAGATTTGAATGCATATCTGCATCTAAGACAGGATTTGGGGTGTGGAATAGCTTTTAACCAAGAGCTTTTAACATAATTTTTTGCGTGTTGCCTTACTCTGTGAAAATCTAGGCTTGAGTTAGAAGTGGTTAACCTCAGAGAGCATCTGTTTCTGTAAATGTGAAAATCTCAAACAGTAAAAGGATTCTTAAATTATTCTAGTCCCAGTGTGATGCCCCACTGTGGAGCCACCCACCCTGGGTCAGTAGGCAACAGGGCAGGGACCCTGATGCAGACAGGGAAGGAGTCTGCCTTGCAGCCTCCTTAAGAGCAGCAACTTTGCTCTTCAGTGGCACCTTCTAGCATTCCTTACAGATCCTGCATCCTGTTTTGTAGATGAAACTGAGGCAGAAAGGCAGTTTTGGGAAATTAAACCATGAAGCTCTGCGGAGGGGAAGAATGGGACTAAAGTCTCTAGGGCCACAAGGGCATCTCTCTGCTACATTACTTTCCCTTCTCCTTCCTCCTTAAGGAATGTGTTTTCTCTTCTTCTCAGGCCTAAAGGGTTTCTCTCCCTCTTTAGATGCAAAAGCACAGGCCTTAACGTGACATTACACCACACATGGCATCTGTCCAGGGAGAAGGTTGGTGGGTGCCAGACTGGCCATGAGGAGCCAATCTGTGTGCTGAGGGTGATGGAGATGTGTGCGGAGTGTTTCCCAGGGGATTTCAGACTGCTAGTGTGTAGGTCCCTGTGTGGGGAGCATGTGGACCTGAAGGGGCTGTGTGAAGGAAAGCAATGAGTTGCAAGCCCTGCATGTTGCCTGCCACTAGCCAGGGAGACATGATCTCATGCTCCGTGTATCTGGGGGCCTTAGAAAGGAAACTCAGGAGCTGGGAAGGAGGGACTACAGTTTGTAAGAGTAGAGGTGGGCAAAAGGCTCCTGCAGAGGATCTCCTCCAGAGATCTGCCTGTAGCAGTGCAAGGCACATGGTGATGTGAGAATCATTCAGACCCCCCCAGCCACCCTGCACCAGGAGAGCAAGCAGTGCCGTGCCATGCCATGGGTGAAGTGTGGCATGCCTTGGTAGGAGTGCGTGAAGTTCTGGGACCAGCGTAATGGTTATCACCATGGCCTGAGTCTGAGATACAGTGATGGGAGTAGGAGGATGGGAGTGCTCTCGTGTGGCTGCTGCTTGGCTCCCCTGCTTGAGCATCTCCCTTTCCATCTGGTTTCTCTTCCACGCAGGGACGTGAAAAGCCCAGAGCCCAATATCCTTTCTGTTTGAATTATCTCTCCCAGCCTTCTGCTGGGGTATCACATGAGTGTGGGCTGACATTTCCCTTTCCAGTGCATGAATTGCTTACTGCCATTTGGTGTGGTCTCTCCCAGAAATCAGCATCCCCCCAAGAGCCTGCTTGGGCTTTAATGAAGCACTGCCTGCCTTGGAGACTCCCCCAGAGCTTTCCGTCTCTTTTGTTTTTATTGCTGTAATAAATCTTCCCAGATTTCTCTAGCTGGAAGGGTGGGAGGGTTGAAGAGGGGAGGTTTCCTGCCTAGTGCATTGCAAGCTTTAATTGACTGCCAGAAGCAGCAGTAAATCTGAAGTGAGAGGTGGGCTGGCATCGATGAGCATTGAGTCCCCGAAGGGGATCCAGCCCAGTCCCCATGGGATCACTGCTGCTCTGCAGTCCCCACCAGCAGATAGAGCTCAGCTTCAAGATGGAGCTGGGCTTACAGCCATGGTGCAGCTGAGTGAGACAGGTCATCCACTTCTCCAGGGCTTGGGCCAGTGTGTCTTTGCAGATCATCAGCAATCTGGGAGTGATACAAATCTGGCCAAAAAAACCCTGCCCTGAAGTGTCCTGACTGGCACTGATGGAATGCTTGGCCACCTGGCTTCCAGAAGGTTAGCAGCTAGCTGTGTCATTTTAGCCATTTTTTTTCCTAAAACCTACAGCCCCAAAGCTCAAATATATTTGTTTTTAGGATTACTGACTTTTTTCTGTTAATTTTTTTTCTATGTACTTCTCAAAAGCAGTGTGAAGGACTGGCACTGGTAAAATTTGTGTTGCCTTGAGGAAGTGGCTGCCAGCACTGCTGAGGGGGTCTTCCAAATTTCCCCAGGGAGATTACTGCCTTTAGGCATCAGCACTTCCTGCAACAGGGAGAGGGGACTGTTTTGGCTGGAGCATCAGTGTTAGCAGCATCAGTGGTTGTGTGTCCTGGAAGGGTACAGGCTGTCACTCTGAGAGCATGGCAGGATCCAGGCTGGGCAGTTGGAGGGATGGGAGAGAGGGAACGTTGAGCTATGTGTAGGTCTGCACCCTGCCTGTCCTCCTGCACCATGTCTGGAGTAAAGGCCCTGGATGTGTTTTCAGAAAGCATTAATGCAGTCAAACCTTGGGGTCATCACATGGGTGTGAGCTCTGAGCATAGGTGTCAACAGTCCTTCCCAGCAGGCTGCAAAGAGAAAACTCTATTCTGTAGTAAATAAGTATTTAATACCCACCAAAACATTGTAACTAGTATTTTAAATACTTATGAATAGCTTTTTTGAGCAAAAGCTATTAAGCTAAATCTAGCAGGGTTCTCTGTGCAGATCTTCCCACTTTGTCAGGTTTAAACATGAGATTGCAGTGTAACACTTGTGCTTCTTAGCTTAGCACGTGCATACATAACTACATACTCCTCTGATTTTATTTCAGAAATGCTTTCTCAGACTTAATAAGAACTGAATGGAGGATGTGTGTCACCTGGATTCCTCTAGGCTGGGAAGAATGACAGTGTCTCATCTCTCATTTTTGCCATGGCCCATTAGTATGTGTCAACCAGGTCCCTACAGGTCCAGGGATCCCTTCAGCTAGCAACATTCTGCTGTTTGGGTAGGGCTAGAGTGCTGTCTTTGGCTGCTGGTGAATCACAAAACCTCTAGGTCAGACAACTAATAGAGAGGCCTGCCTGTAAGAGATCTTTTGCTTGGATTTCTCAACGCATGACATTTCCCACCCACCCCACCCCCGTTAAGTCCAGCAGGTTAGATGAGAATCTCTGTCTCTCTGGTTCTGTGATCTCTTTGCTGCTTTCTTTTAAAGGCAGAAGAATCACAGCTCAGTGTGATGACAGAAGTGGTTGTGGCCCCTCTAGCAATGACAGTCACTTCTTCCTCTGATATCATTCAAATGAGCATTAGAGGCAAAATGTAACTCATTTAAGCTAGAAAGCCCAGCTTTTATAAGTCATGGCATGAAAAGGTATTGATGTGGTTTGTAGCTCATCCTTCTGGCTTTAATGTCCTTTAATTACCACCCCAAGGAACTCTTCAGAATGTGGCTCTGCACCCATTAGGAAGTATCCTTGCAGTCTGGCATCTTCATCCTTAGACAGGAAAGATGCACATGCAGAGGTCTGTGTCCTCTCCCTATGCTGCTCTCATTTCTTCTCCCCTACAGATAAATGCTGGACTATGAAGCCTGTACGCAAGCTCCACACCTAGAAGGGATGTTCCTGTCTTTCTTGTGAAATTTGGATACTTCTTATAGCAATTCAGCTAGAAGCAAGACTATCTTTTCAAATTAGATTTCAGCACACTGACTGAATTTCTAGCCAGGATCTGGCAGTTTGTTGGCAAGAGAACATGGAAAGAAATAGGGGGGAAAGTTTAAAAAATGCCAGATTCTTAATGATGTTTCTAAAACCGGTGATGCTACAAAAATGGACGTGAATCTTAACTCTGTAAAACCAATTCTTCCATCCTTAATTCACAGTCTCTCTCACCCGAACAGTGGGGCCAAATGTCTCGGCAAGGCAGGTGATTGATAGCATCTCTACCACAGTGTGTGCAGTGTAGTGCTCTGACATTCTGAGGTCAAACTGGGTAAGCAAAGGGCTTTTTTCATCTCCCAGCTAGCCAGCTCTCAAATTAGCCTTGTTGCTCATCCTTTGTTGGCTCTGGTATTTATAGAAAATGCCACTACTCTGCTCTTGTAGTTTGCCATCAACAGTCACCATTAATGCCTGCTTTAATTTGGAAGAGAATTCTGTCTTTCCTGCTGCCAGCCTCCTTCCTAGAAATGGCAGTCAATGCAGTGCCTGTCTTGCGGAGGGAGTGGACAGGCAAGGAGACAGCTCTTGGTGAAATCTGCGGGCCAAACAGCTCATTTTGTGGAGTGTTACAAGGATGGCCAACGGTTTACAGAATTCAAGGGATGATCCCTCTAAAGAGAGGAGTATCGCTCCTTTGCTGTCCCAGTTAAGCACAATGACTGTTGGTTGCTCAGCTGAGAAGCATGGGCATAAAACAGCCATCTAAAAAAAGGTGCAACATCATCTCAGCTTAGGGCAGAGCCACTTGCACCTTTGTATTTTCTGACAGATATTTTCCCAGTCTGTTCTTGAAAGTCTTTGGTGCAAAGGCTTGTACAATATCCTCTAAAAAATTCACTATCCTAACACGTTAGAAAGAGGTTTCTGATTTTTGAGGTAAGTTGGCCTTGCTCCAAATCCAGCCTCTTATTGTTTATTCTCTCCATCAGGGACGTGGAAAATACATTTTTTCCAGATCCTTTCTTTCTTTATTTCTTCCTGAATGAGTCTTTCACATCTTTGAATGCTGTGCCTGAAAGTTGAACCTTCTCTCTCGTGTTTTCCTCCTCTGTATGATAATCCCAGTTCCCTTAACCTTTCTTCAAGTAAACCAGCTCTACTTACCATCCAGTTGTTCTCCTTGTTTTTCCATGGAGTTGGTCCACATCTCTCTGGAAGTACAGCACCCTGGACTGGACCTGTACTCCAGTGGAGGCCTTTTAAGTTCTAGGTAGCATGGAGAGATGGATTTTGTCCCAGGATAGCTGGTCCATGTCCATCTCTGCTGCCTTCTGTAGGTCCTGCCAGCTCATGGTGGTAGATCATTCTTTCCAACCCCTATTTTTGGTCTTCTTTTCTAGACAATTAAAAGTGGGTCTCATCTGTCTCAGTAATTAGCACTGTGGTCAGCAAAACTTCCCCTTGTTTGATGAGGTTGAAGGCATACTGTGGCTGCTCTTCCTGCTCTCATCACTCCCTCTCAGCTCTGTGCCACTGTAATTCCTCCTCTTCCTCTTTTAATGCCCTCCAGGATGTCTGCTTTCCTGTCTCTGCTGGGCTGCACTGGCTGCTGAGCACAAACCATTGAGTCTAGGGGCTATTCACTTCACACCTTGCCTATGAGAAGGTGTCTGTTTATTGTACTTTATAACCCATGAGCTGGGTATGAAGCTGCTGGACTCCCATCTGTCTTTATAAACCTCAATTCAGCCTTGACTGGTGGGGTGAGGTGAGAAATAAAGGCCTTGACACTGTGTGAGCTCTGCTTGGAAGTAATGGAAACATTCCTGTATTAACATTGTTTTCAGCACAAATCCAAAACAGCCCCATGCTAGCTACTGTGAAGAAAATTAACTCTATCCCTGCAAAACCCAACAACTTTCTGTTGCATCTTAGCTGTCTCTGTGAGCCCTCTGGGTGTGGGAGAAAGGACTTCCCTAGTGCCTGTCTAGCTCTCTACATTTATTGAAGAGCTGTGAAGTCAGTGACATTCGAAAAATATCCTTTTTCATACCTAGATAATATTTGAAATATTCTACTGGTCTGGGGCAGACATTTTGATCCTATTTTTTGAAGGTCATTTGCCTAATTAAGAAGCCTCCTGGTGTGTCTGACGGGACACAGTATTCCTACCAAGCCTTAGTCTGAAGATGAAGCAAGGAGAGAGGTATGCTCTTCCCTGGACAGAGGACCAGTGGGAGGTTATCAGACAGGATGTGCCTTCCATTACTGTCACACGTACTGTCTTGGCACTGGTCCCCTTACAGACCCAGGAGACCTCGGGGTGAGGGGCAGGGGGATTTGCACATTCACAGTGAGCTTCTCCCAAGCTGCAAATGGCAGGGGGATGGGAGACACTGTGTGTGCTTGCAGAGCTCTTGGTGTCTTCCCACGCAGGGGTAATGCTGGTACATCACTCAGCCCCACTCACAAGGGTTGGCAGAGTCCATCCCTTCCTAGTGCCTCCCCTTCCAGTGGGATCTTGTCCATTCATATAAGACAGGCTCGTGCCTGAGCCCACAGCTCATGGAATCAAAGGAGTTTGTTCCCACGTCAGCACTACTCCGTAGGGGTGAGTGTCTGTGAGGCCAGGCCAGCATCCCCTATCTTCTTTTTCTGTGTCTTTCCTCCCAGTGTAACATAGGCCTGGACAAATGTGATACTCCCTTCAGTGAACAGCACAAGGAAAATCCCTGAACTCTCCTGGGTCTCATCCCTCATTATTGCCGCCTCCTACTACTTTTCCTTTCACTCTGTCTCACTCTTGCTTGTCCATGTCCATGTCCTTGAAGGTTTTGGAGAAGACAGAGCTTAGAGAAGAGAGCTGAATTCTCAGCTCTGATTTAGGTAGCTACTGACACAGCCTGGACTTAGCTGTGTAGGCCTTCTGAGAACTCAGATAGGGATGCCATCCCTTAGCCACATCATCCCCAAAAAGCTGTGTGCAGGAAGAATACCTGGAGCAGCAGATATGACTGATCTGTTCCAAAAATCCTCTCTGCTGCCAAAGGGCTGCCAGAATCTTACAAGGAAAGGAGCAAGAGTCTCGTTTTCTCCTGTGGTCACCTGAGTGAGGTGGTGGCACTGGGTATTTCTTGGAGGAGACTTTTGTTGCCAAATCTGAATTCAGTATTGAACAACACCAGTAAGCAGTCAACTGAAGAGCCACTGAGGTAATTGGAAAGAGACTGAAGAGAGCATTGGGACCTTGGGGAGAGGAGTTAGGGAGAAGATACTTCTTTCTCAAACCAAATGTCTTCGATTGGTCTATGGATCTGGTTGAGGACTGGAGGTAGCCCTCCAAGGAAAAGGATTAGTGAAAAAGGATGGGAAGGAGGTAATAGGTGGATGTGGTCTGTCAGATAATGCTGTCAGGGTAGCAAAGCTGGGACAGATGGGGCTGCAGCAGGAGGAGACAGTGTGAGATGTGCTGCAACCTGTGTTTGGTAAGAGCTTTTCCTCCAGTGCACAAGGCTTTTTGCTCCCATTTGTGAACAATGTTTCTGTGAGTTAGACATTTATCTGAATAAGAATAGTATCACCAGTTATACAAATTAGGATGAAAGGAGTCCTCAAGCTTTCAGACAGGGAATGCTTGCTGGGGCCAGGAGAAAGCAAAGACTGTTTAGAGACCTCTCATACAGGTTGGCATGCTGCAGACACCATGCCCAAACCAGCTGGAGCTGGGCACTGCCAGGATGTTGAGGTGGATCAAACAGGTCCCCTGCTTGATGTGGCAGGCGTCTGCTATTCTGTTATGGGAGGCAGGGTAAGGACAGGGTCTGTCTAGCACTCTCTGGGAAGTAAGGAATTCCAGCTGGCTTTTGCTCGTGGAAAAGCAGGCACAGCTGTTGGTGACAACTGCAGATGAAAAGGTAGAGGGATTGCCTGGGATGCCTTCACTTTCTGCCTTTTTGAAGATCTCAGGAGGTACTTCTAGGAGACTGCCTGAACAGCAAATATCAGGCAGAGAACTCAGAGTTGTTCTCACCCCTCTGAGACATAAGGAACTGCACAAAACTTTACTGTGGCTGTATATACAAGATTGCTTCCATGATTATCTTCTAAAAGGTAACTCTTGTATTTTGGTTTACACATTTGCTTTACACAGCATTTCTAGCATTAGTTATTTTTAACTGCATATCTTTGATACACTCAGCAGTTCTGAAGCTTGCTCTTTTTTCTGGGATGTCACAGTTGTTTATTGTATGTGAGATAAACCCCAGGTTGGCCATCATCTATTAATCTGCCTTCCTAGGGAGGCTCTGTGGGAACCAGCCACTTCAAGATTGAAGTCCCCCAGATCTGCTGGCAAATCCCTGAATTACCCAGGCCCTGGAAACTGTCCTGAAAACACTCTTGTCTCATTTCTCATGGTGGGTTCTTAAGTGGTCTGTGCCTGAAGTTCAAAGGAGACAATGTTGTGGTTCACGTCATAAGGCCACGATGGCCTCAGTCAGACCAGGAACTGCACGTAGGAGGAGAGATGCTGTAATGGGTCTGTAACTATTTGGTCCCCAAAATGCAAATGGTGGGGAATGATCCCAGTTTTTCTGCCATTCATTCCCTCAACAGGTCCTGCTTGGACTGTATATTTCTGGATTTTGGGTGGATCCACTTTCAGCTGTTTTGTGCAAAAGAGGAATGCTGATGCCACTCACCTTAGTGCCACCTAACCAGATGCAAGCTCAATGTGAGCTTGAGCCCAGAGGGTTCCCTTTGCTCCCTCAGGAAGTCATGATTGGGTCACAAAAATTTCATGTTACCATTCAGATGTACACATTGACCTGAGCCTCCGGCTCCAAATCTGTGTGCTTCGTCATCTCCTGGAAGGGTGTTAACCACAACACAAATATAATGCATGATACTTTAGTTAGCAACACTGTGGAAAATGTGACAGAAAAGGAATTTTAGCTTCCTTGGTAGGAAGCTATACATCTAGATTTGATCTTTTTAACTTTAATTTTGTAGGTAGCTTAAAATCGTACCTTTCATTCCTCTTCATTCCGCCATATCTCCACTGGCCCCTTGAGCTCCTTCCTCTTCCCACAGACATGGCTTTTGTCGTGTAGAGTGTTTTTTGTTCTGAGACATCTCCTGTGCCTGCTTTCCTCAATGGACACTGATGTGACATGCAGAGCTGAGCTGTCAGAGCTTGGGGGTGTTTTTTTCTCCACCCTGTGATGAGCTGTGACACTCCAGCATCCCAGCTCCACAGGCCACTTCTCTATGCTTTTGTTAATGTTTCACTGTGAATGCAGCAAGCGTGCAAGGGCAAAATGCAGTGGCTAGAGGTGTGCCCAGTTCAGGGGGCATTTTTGAAAGTACATTATTTTTCAGTTTTACTTGAAGAATCCATAAGGTAGCATTGAAGATTATTCCTGCTCCCTTTCTTCATGATTCTTCTCCTTGTGGATTTTTCCCTGTTTCTCTACATTGTCCCGGCCATTATTTTCTTCCCTCTGCTTCTCTTCTGTCTGGCTCAGGGGAGAGTTTTGTGGGTGGATCATGGGCTCTTTGGGGCAGATTTACATCCCTTGGTGATGCAAATGAGGAAACACATTATTGGAGTTGGTAGTAGTGAGCAGCATAAATGAAATGATCCCTGCAGGCTTATTTCCATGAAGTAAAATAAGGCTGAATATGACAAAAAAAGAAATGTGAGTGCAGTTTCTTTGTTGGATCTTGTTTAACCATTGCAATGAAGGAAATTTCCCTTGTGCTCCATCCTAGGGCCAGCTGGTAGGCTGGGCACTGTGAAGGCAAGATCTGGGTGTCCATCCAGGCTGTGGAGCAGGGAAAGTCAGGAGCCTGGGAGCAGCTACCTGGGTATTGGTGAGAAGGAGCAGGTCAGGGAGCTCCCCAAGGATGAGCTGGGACAGTCTGGTGCAGGGAGGGCATCCAGCTCGTTTGCTAGCTGATACATAGGCACCGACCTTTGGATGGGAGTGAATCCTGTACACTGATCCTATTAAGATTTTCAGCAAAAGCCCCCCCTGAGGCCTTTGCCCTCCAATGTATTGAAGATGAGCTCTGTTCCATCTCGTATTGCCTTTGCAATAGCCTCTCTGACTTTAACCCTTTGGTAGCCTGGTGCCGTTTAACCCTGATGACTTGACATGTTGGAGTTTTTCACAGGGGACATGTGGTGCCCTACTCTGGTGCCTGGAGATGTAGGATCCATCTGTCCTGGCAAGGGGTCTTCAGTCAACACTGGCAGAAGTCCTTCCTGGGAAGAGGCCAAGCATGCACTGTGTCTATAGGATGCTAACAGGACTGGGGTGGAGAGGATATGAGGTTGTGTTAGGGACACCCTCTGAGGGGACCTAATATGCAGGGGAGGTATGATTTTAGAAATCCCGCTGAGCACTTATACTAAACGGGTGTTTGCATGGTTTCAGCCAGTAATCAGTTTCGCCTGGGACTATTTGTCCGTTTGCCAGACAATCCTCAGAGTATTTTTTTAGAGTGGCTGGTGTGCACTGGCACTATTTCCCCTTGCTGCAGTGGAACTTACATTGCAGGGGGCAGTGTTTCCAGTGGGAAACATTGGGGTCTCACAGGGAGGCATGTGGTTATGGAAGAGGCAAGGTTTCTGGCTAGAAACATCCATCCAGCTCGTTGGTCCCCAGTGATCCCAGCTGTGCATCAAGGCCAGGAAAGCAGTGAGCTGCAGACAGCATCACAAGTTGCTTTCCCCTTGAGTTGCAGCTTCTAAATTTCAAATTTTTGGCTGTGGGCAAGGTCAGAAAATGTGAATGGTGCCCTGGTCAGTGGGAGCTGTGGAAAGAAGCAGTCCCGTACAGGGAGCAGGGCAGTGCAGGGGGAGACTTTGCTTTTGTCACATAGCTTGGGCAGAACAGGAGAGAGAGGAGAGGGAAGCCAGGCTGTGCAGTCAGATGGGAAAACAACATTCACATTGGAACACCCTCAGCAGGCTGCTGGAAAGAGCAGGCAGGAAAGAGAGCCTTTCCTTGCTTCAAAATCCATAATTTTTACCTGTATTCCAACTGCGTTCCTCACTCAGAAGTCCCAGGCAAGGACTTGTTTGAAGAAACCATGCATCTCAACCTGGTTTCTGATGGGGTAGCATTGAACAGGATCAAATACTGCCAAGTATCAGTTGTTATCTAGCAGATGCCCTGGCAGGGAAGCCAACTGAAAATCCTCAGAGAGATTATCCTGATCTCCTCACAAACACTGAAGCATGGAATAGAATAACTTGCTTTAAATATTAATGCTAATTTAGCATTAATTTTGACTTTGTTACTGGTGGGAGGTACTGCTGTGACACTCCTAATAAAACAAAATCTTCTTAGTGTTACAAAACTGCAGTGGGAAGGACACAACACAGCTTTGCTGTGCTCTTCTGTAAACTCATGGAAAATCTGCTGTTCAGTTGACTATTCATCCACTTTGGTGATTCTTTGAGTAGCACAGAAAAGCTTTTGAAAAAAACCCTACCCACCACTTTCTTCTAGTGGTGGCTTTTTATTTTTTTTTTCACTTTAGGAAAAAAAGGTGTAATCATTCCAGAGGTAATAGTTTAATTTGTTGATACAGCATCTCCGGGGGTTTTCTGCAGGTTTTTGTTTCCAGAGTAGGTAAAACCACTTGTTGGCAGACAGGCTCTCCATAAACAGCAGTTTGCACAGTAGCACAGATAACAGGAGACAGAAATGGATGCTAAGATGCCTAAAGATCTTTTGAGACCTGAACACTGAGTTTTGTACTGCTGTAATTATGTTGAAAATATTGCTGAATTTGGAAAAGTAGTCTCTAAATTAGATTTGTTGCTACAGACCCACTGCCAATGATGGGACTTGTGCTGTGTCTGCAGAAGTTTGGGCTAACTTTAGCATTCCTTTCAGTGCACCTTGGGCTGAGCTTGGACTCTGATAAACTTTGAGACTTTTTGGTGGATATTTGTTGATAAAGCAGGATTGCAGTGCTGCGGCCAGATCTTGGGAAGGGCCAGGCATTTTCCTCTGCACTAGTACACACAGTGCAAGACTCATTACTAGTTTTGGTGGGACACTGCTGAGCTGGCTGACTGAACTCATCAGAGGTTCTCCCAGCAACAGGGCAGGGATCTGCTCAGGTTGGGGCATGCAGTTAAAAGAAATCATTACCCTTTTTGGCTCCATAAGAAAAATTTCATGAGATGTAAAAGTACCACTCTCCCCAACCCGTTGCCTGTACATCCTAACTGTGCTGGAAATTCATCCAGGTATGTATTATGTCAAAGTACTGTGCACCCTTGGCTTTAGAACAGCATCTCGCTCTGTCTTGTAGCAGTTGAGAGTTTCTTTGAAGCAGTTAGCAGCCAGCAGAATTAATAGAGCGATATCATCACTCGTGACTGGGCAGTTTGTGCATCTCTCCTGGATGCAGTAATATCTGTTTGCCACTGTGAATGTATTGTGTGATCCTTTTTGTCCCAATTCCATGAATTTTGCAGATTTGCTGATAGAGATGGTTGAAATACAGCCAAACTCGTTTGGATGTTTCCTGAGCAGCACTGAAATATCAGGGTATTATCTTTATGTCCTGGCTATGTGGCGAAAACAAATTTGGAGATACAGCCCTTGGCTCCCCTGAGTCTTGTGTGAATGTGTATATGCATGTATTTAGGGATCTTTTTTCCATATGCTGTTTATCTCACAGCTGTTTATCTGCTGTTTACTTCAGCTGATGAGATTTTCCAGACATGCTGTTTACAACATGCATTATAGACAAAAGGTGATGATACAGCCTGTGGGGATCAGACCCTACCCTTGGTCTTGTGAGGTGTGAGGGCAGAACTGAGCACAGCACTATCCACAGAGTACTGAGGCTGAGCTGCCTTTCAAAGTAAGATGCTTCAGATTGTTCTAGTGAAAGTATTAAAAAGTCAGAGGAAAATAGAAGGTGACTCCAGGGGTTTCTTTTCCATGCTCAACCAAACCAGGCCTTTGGCTTTTAAGCTTTATAACCTCTTCTCCCTCAATCCAGCTATCATGCTTTTGGGGTGGTTGCTGATGACCCTGTTTCGCTTTGGCAGGGATGAATCATGCCTGTGCATATGTCATGCTGCAAGAAACAGCAAAGGAAGGAATGAAGGAAGAGAGGACAGGTCTCTCTACTGTAGGGCACATCCCCACTTGGATTGTCCTGTCCCTTTCTGCTGGCATCCTATCTGGATGCACCTTTCTCCTGATAAAATAAAGCTTAAAAAAACCTGAAACCAAACAAAAACAAAACCCCTGGTACATGTCTCCTTCATTTAGGCCCAGTGTCTGCAGTAGAAGTAACAAGGTGCAGTGCTTTTCAAGGGAAGTCATGTGCCTGCCATTATTCATGAGCTACAAGGGTTAAGGAGATTAGCTGTTTCAGTGGATTAGCAAGGGGCTGTGAGATCTGTTCATCTCTGTGTGGCTAGCTGTCTTGCAAGTGGATGTGTTGAGCATCTAAAAATAATTCAATTATTTGTGCAAAATATCTGTCAGGCTTGTTTCCCTCAGGCAGGCGCTCGCTTCCAGAGCAGTGCTCTTGCAGAGCAAGGTCCCACCCGAAGAGGGATGGGAGCAGATCTCTGCTGTGGCTGTGGAGTCTCAAGCTGCTCGTTCCCCTCTCCTCCTCCCCACAAACCAGACTCTGCCCCTGATGCTGAGTCAAGCGGTGGCCTTCCCCCTTTCCCCTCTGCCCCTCAGCCACCCCCTTCCGTTCCTCAGTGCTGATGGCTGGGCAGGGTCACTGCCAACAGCCTCCCCAGGTCTGGTGCCCACCTTGCACTGGTGTGACCGTGGGGAGCACATGTGGGAACTCTCCTGGGGACAAGGCACACAGGCTGGGGAGACCAGGCTGGGTCTCCCTTCTTCTCCTCTGGCTGCTGGGGATGCTTCTCTGTAGGAATAACTCTGTGCCAAGACTCCCAGTATTAGTCTTCTCCAATGTGACTGCAGTAAAATTCAATGGCCTTGGGTGGTGTGAAATGAACTTCAGAGGCATCTTGAGGCCTTGGCTGTAGATTCTCCACCTGTTTCAATATATGAAAAATAATAAAAATTTTATAGATTCCTGAGGCATCTTTTAGGCAGAACAGAACATTTCAGCTTTCTGTGCCAGTGTTACTCACACCCACATGTAGTTGTTTGAGCTTAGAGGTCCCTGTGGTGGTATCTGATCAAGGTTAGAGCTGTGGGGTGGCACGTAGGGTGGGGAGCAGCAGCTAGGGAATGTGGTTGGAAGGCAATGGGATCTAGGATTTTGTCCTAATTTTTACACTGAGCTCCTGAGTGCAGTGGCAAGTCTCTTAGTTCACTGTGTCTCATTTTTGCTGTTTGTAAATGGGAACACGTTTCACCTCACAGAGCTGCTGTGAAGCATAATTAAGATTTACAAAGTGCTTTGGTGCTGTATAAATGCCAGTCACTTTAATTAATAAAATGAAATGGCTGCGCACTCCTGGCTTCTTTGTTAACCTAGGTGTGACCAAGTTAGTGCAGTGATGTGCAATACAGCTGATATCCCACACAATTCTGTTTTATAAAATGTCTTGTTTTCTTGAAGACACCTTGGGATACCTTACTGACTTGTTAGACTCACCCACTCCCAGACTGGACATTGCCTTTGGAAATAAGGGATGAGTAATATCAAGCCTAAGTTGCAATGACTCCCTCACCACTGCAGGTGGTCATCTGGCAGGGCATGTGGGAGAATGCAGCACAAAGCACGTGTGTCTGTGTGTGTTTTAGTGTCCTGCTTTCTGGTGCCCAGAAGGCAGAACAAGCTGCCTGCATGTTCCTGGGGCCAGAGGGCTCAATGGTATGTGGTGTCAGTGGTAAACAGCAGCTACACAGGTTGAGCACAGCCTGGTGATGGAAAAGCTGGGATGTGCAGGAGGAGAGGTCTGTGGTGATGAGACAGGGATGGTGAGTGGGTCAGGGTCTGAATGGCACTGGCAGGGTACATGCAGCCAAGCACAGCCGGGATAGACACACACCTTCAGTGAAGCTTGGGCAGGGACTGTGGGCAAGAACTGGAAAGCATCTCCCCTCTGAAGGAAAGTATGAAGGTCCTGGGTGAAGCTCTGGGGGAGAGCTGGTTTGGGCAGTCTGCTGAGGCTGCTTCTGCTTTGCTCCTTCACAGCAGGTCTCAGCTGGAGCTTGGGGAAGTGGGGCAGCTCACTCCAGGTCCTGTGCTGTGGGAGATGCAAAGAGAACCAAAGCAGCCCACAGAAACATCTTCTCTTTCCTTCCTTTAGTTTTCCCTGACCATGTTCAAGGAAGGATTTTGCTAGCTGTGTCATCAGCATCTTTATAGAAAAGGCTTATTTTACATTCATGAGATCCAAAAATGTCCATGAGGAAGAAGCTAACAAGAAGCTTGTTAGGAGGTCTTTTTCTCAGACTTCCAGGTGCCAAATGCTCCAAAGAGTGTTCTCAGATCTGCCCCTCAGTACCTGGCCCAGATCTCGAGCAGTTGCTTTGTCCAGTGCCACAGAAGCACTGGTTGCTACATTGTAGTGAATGCCCAGTATTGTCATGTGCTGGTCTAGTAAGAGCAACCCAGAGACCAACAGCCCTACATTTCTGGCTACTCTAGATACAGATCTGAGCATCCTTGCTCTGAAATCAGGAATCAAAATGTGAGATCTGCAGTCTCTTTGAGACTCCAGTAGGTTTGGCTCTGCACTTGGAAGATGCATTGTGGTGATCTCTATGAGATCGCTACTCTGTTGTTCAAAGAAGAGTCTGAAATACGCAACTGTAGGAGAGAAGAACAACCTGCATGAGTGCTGTCTGTTCCTGGGCAGGCATCCCAGATGAAAGTTGGTGGAAAGAGCCCTCTGTGAGACTTTTATTGGAGTTAATAGCCTGATTTTGCCCAATCTCTTTTCTGCTGTAGATTCTGAGGACACGCCTTCCTCTTTCTTGTTTGTGTGTGGAAATTGAGTGATGTTCCCCTTGTAATGTTGTCATGTTTAAATTCTGACCAGCAACTAAGCATCACCCAGCTATTCTCTTTCTCTCCCCTCAGTGACATTGGGGAGAGAATCAGAAGGGTAAAAATGAGAAAACTGATGGGTTGAGATAAAGACAGTTTAATAGGAAAAGCAAAAGCTGTGTGTGCAAACAAAACAGAACAAACAATTAATTCACTACTTCCCATGGGCAGGCAGGTGTTTGGCCATCTCCAGGAGAGCAGGGCTCTATCACATGTAAGGGTTACTTGGGAGGACAGACACCATCACTGTGATTGTACCCCCTTCCTTCCTTCTTCCCCGTTTTACATGCTGATCATGGTGCCATATACTGTGGGACATGTTTGTGGTCACTTGGGCTCAGCTGTGTCCCCTCACAACCTTTTGTGCCCCTCCCCAGCCCAATGGCAGACAGAGTGATACAAGACATAGAAAAGGTCTGGTTTTGGCACAAATCCATAACAGCCCCATCATAGCTACTGTGAAGAAAGTGAACTCTATCCCCAAACCAGCAAAGAAGTACAGTTCTCTTTCTGTCTCTCAGACCTGTCCCTCTCCTCCACAGTCAGAATGGTGGGGCAGCAGCAAAGCTCCATCTGTGTGGTGGTATTGTGCTGTTGTCTCTCAGCCCTTCCATCTGAGTCTCACTGCAGCACGGATGAGTCTAAACCATAAAGACCTCAGACTCCTTAAGATTTCTCTTCTGCTGTTGATTCTGTTCATAAGACTTAGGCCAAATGGATGGTTTTTTGAATATGCAGGTTCCCTGCTACACTGTCCAAGGCCAGGTTGGTGGAGACCACTTGGTTTGATGGATCCATGGTCCTTCTGCCTCCTCCTCCCTCTTTCCTCCTCACTCTCATCTCCTGGGCAGCAAGGAGGAGGAAAGAAGATGCTCTGCCTAACGTTCATTTCCCCACCCCAGGATGGTTGCCATTCTTCACCCATCAGTAGGTGATGCTGCTGCCAAAGGCACTGCAGTCTGCAATAGCAGCACATCCTCTCCTGGAGGAAACAGTGTGGGCAGGCAGGAGATCCCATGTCTCCCAGTGAGGATGATGTTTAAGCATGTAGGTATCAGTGTTGGTACACTCTGTTAGCATGCATTGTTGTGTGTATCTCCACACCTATCATTTGTACTGTAGAGAAGCACTACCTCTTATCTGAAAGTCTGCACCACAGGGACGAGTGTAGGCGTATGTGTAGATGACTGCTTTTTATGAGCTGCCAAAGGTTTGTACATGCAACCTGCTGAGCCATTTGTAGTTGAAAACCAAATGCGCCTCTCTCGCTCTCTCTTTTCCACCCTGACCCTCTGGGTCAGAGTTTTCTTGGTGATTTCTGAACAGTCACCTCTAGTGATAGAGCTGACCTTTGGCTTCTGATTATTGCACCATGATTCAGGCTTCAAAGCAGAAATCCATATCATCTTTCTGCCCTTGCAGACTATGAGTAACTTAGAGCACAGGCAGCAGTGAAGGATCAGGGTGCTTATGGGCTCTCATATTGCTTCTTACCCATATCTGTGTGACCCTGCTGTTATGTCACAGCTTAATATGTTGTCCAGAATGTAATGGGTTAGCTTAGTAGCAAGTACTGGAGAGAGTCACAAGATCAAATTAAATTCCATGCCACTGACAGATTTGATTTCAGGAGTGAATTTACAGCAGGGGGTGGATATGTAGAGTCAAATTCTAAGACCAAGATGAATTTCAAAAATATAATTGTGATCTTTAAAGATTGATGGGAATATTTTAATATTTTTATGTTTTACATTGCCATTTCTAGTAATAGTGATCATAGAATTCTAGAATGATTTGAGTTGGAAAGGTTTTTAAGTATCATTCCTGATGCTCAAAGCCCCATCCAATGTGGCCTTGAACGCTTCCAGGGATGGGACATCCACTACTTCTCTGGGCAACCTGTTCCAGTGTCTTGCCACCATCACACTAGAATTTCTTCCTAACATCTTATCTAAATCTTTTCATTTTTAGTTTAAAAACATTCCCCATTGTGCTATTGCTATCTATCTGTGTAGAAAGTCATTCCTCCTCTTTTTTCAAAGCCTCATCTAAGTACTGCAAGGCAACAATAAGGTCTCCCCAGAGCCGCCTCTTCTCCAGACTGAGCAACCCCAGCTTTCTCAGCCTGTCATAATATGCTGTTGTTTAAATTTAAAAGGGTGATTAACAGTCAGATCTAGCACAGATAGCCCTTTAACAGGTTATTGCTTTTTGCAAATCTGAATGCTAATACTAGATTAACCTTGTAGCTTGAAGACCAAGGAAAAAAACATGTTATTTCTTTAAAAATATATGTAAGCTAGCCATCTACTTGATGTCTCTAGTGTGGTTTGCACCAGATTGTAACCCCATATTAATTAAACCATTACAATTTCTTACATGGTCAAAGTCAGTAAGAATAAGTACAAACTACTTGGAATTAGTAGGTGGAATTCTGTTGTGAATATTTTCTTAAATCAATATTACCAAGCTGTCAGCAATTCCTATGCAAGATACAAAGGAGTGTGCTTTCCTGGTGATAGCTGATATCTCTCTTGGTGAGAAGGTGAGTGGCCAGTAAAGGACTCTGTCTGGGTGCCAGCCCAGAGGGGGGATGAAATGATAGAAGTTCAGTGGGAGGAGTTAACTCTTTTTAGAGACATCCAGACCTCACAGGGGACGTCCTGAGAGTCAGGCAAAAAGCCAGACCACCTTTGTCATTGATGGTTCAGAGTTCAACCCCTCTTATCTCAGAAATATCCTCATTAGAGGACCAGTGATGCACAGTGACTGAGCTGTGATGGAAATGCAGTGGGAGCCTCATTATTGCAGGACAGGCTGGTACCATACAAAGCAAACACAGAAGCCTTGGGTTTGGTCCTTACTAGTTAGTGCTACTTGGTCTGAAAAGAGACACTGACTTTGGCTGAAGTCAGAGCAGCATAAAGGTGTGGGATGTGCTCTTGGCTGCAGAACAAAGACATTGAGCCCCAAAGGTGATCTCAAAGGATTTGATTAAAAGCACAGGCAGAATTGGAGTGTTTAAATGAGTTCAGGTCTCTTCACAGAAGCTGAGGCTAGAACTTCAAGAGGCCTGGCATTGCCAGGATGATGCTGAACACGATCTGCACACTGTGAAAACAGCATTAGTCTACTTAGCCTTTTCACTGTCCAGGCATGGAAATGCAAAGAGCAGTGAAAAGTTAAAAAGCTAAAGAAACTGCTTTGAAATCACAGGAGTGGGCTTTAGGTCAGACGCTAGCAACAAAAATTCAGAGACTGTTTTTTTACTAGCTATAATAACATTTTACTCCCAAGAGCATTGGCTGAGAAACTCGAAAACACACCATTCATTCACTGATTGTTTTGACTTCCCAGAAATACATCATGACCACCCCATCCCACCATCAGCTGGAATGCCTGCAGGCCCTGAGAACAGGAGGAAGGTGGCTTCTCTCTCTGGAAAGCAGAGCACGCAGCAAGGCTCCTGCAGGCTGCTTGTCAGGACCAACTTTCTGCATATACCCTGGCCCAGACAGAGCATTTTTGATGGGTGTGGTGGCTGCATTGGAGGACCTGTCTTCTTTTAAGACAATTTTTTGGTCACAAACTGGGGTGTCCCATCTTAGATTCAAAGCTGTGAGCAAGCCATGGGAATGGGAACATTTCCATGATCGGGGAGTTGCGGGGCTGCTGACTCACTGTGCATGCCAGCGGCACTGCTCTGCCATCCCCAGCATGGAGGGGGAGGGAGATGGAGGCACTGCAAAGATTGGTTGAGAGATAAGGTCACCTACTGCCTCAGGTCACCAAAGCAAAGTAGCTGGGATTTTCACGACGTTGTTTGCCCACACCGAGAGGAAAGAAGCAAAATTCTCTTTGCCTTACCCACAAATAGATTTCCTTTGTAACAACCCTAACTTCATTCAGATGCCTGATTTAAAACTACTTGTATCATGAAGGAGATTCAACAATTGATTAGTGTTTACCTGGCCTGTTTGGGTGTGCCAGATGAGATCAGCCCACTGGCAGTTGTGTTTAGGCATGTGAGGTGTTTTGCATGGCATTTGCAATGTTGTCAGGTCTGTTAGGTGTAGGTGTCCTCTCCTCTAATCCCATGCTCAGGATCAATAATTGTGATGTTTGTGGTTGAATTCAATGCAGGCTTGAGCTGTACCTGCCAAGGTGCTGTGTGGTTTGCTCTGCCAGGCGCAGCCCATGCCAGGCAGTGGAGTCACTTCTCACTGGAGCAAGGGACCTCCCCAGACATTGCCCCCTCCCTCTCTAAATGTGGGGCACCCTCCTGTGGCCAGCAGGACCACACAGCAGCATGTACCCTGAAAAACGAAAACCACTGAACCCTGTAAAGGCAAAACCCTGTGCTGTATCCAGAGCCTTCTGCACCCAAAGCCTGCGGGGAGGAGGGGAGTGTTAATAAAGTACACGTGACAAGCGTTAGTCACGTTGCTTAACGAAGGGCTGGAAGGCACTTGCAGGCCCTGAATAGATGAAGACTGGTATGTGGATTTTCTGGCCCTGAAGTTAAAGAAAGATGAGAGACCTTGTTTTCACAAGATTTCAGGTCAGATTTTTCTATCAGAGATGCATCTATTCAAGATAACCCTGTAAGGGAGCTCTTCAGAGTGAGCTGAAAATTAAGGGGGTTTGGGAATTCCTGTTCTTTTGCTTTTGAAAATCATTTACTAGGGTGGCAACTGGGGATTTCCTTTAGTTGATCTGCTTGACATTTTTAGCTTCCCCATCATCCTCCTTCCCTCTTCCAGATTCTCAGTTCTTGACCCTATTTCTTCCAGAGGTAAACACTATGCCGTGGCTAATTATCCAAAAGGGAAACAGTGAAAATCATAGGTAGAGTATAAGCTGAAAATCTCAGAACAGTGGGACCAGCTGGCTAGTTAGGGCACCCTGCCCAACATGGCACACTGCTTGCTTTCTTTACAGACCCTTTGATGAACAAGTTGCAGTGCTCCTGAGATGGTCTGTAGTCCTCTCCTTGGCATTTTTGTGTCTCCCTCTACCCGTTTCAAGTCTGCCATCAAAAGAAGCCTGAGGACAGCCTGGTGTAGAGAGACAGGCTAAGGTTCTCTTTTAGCCTAGCTGGTCAAAAATAGTCTTGGGAAGGTGTGAATCTTGGACAGGAGTAGAAAGAGTGGGGCAGGTCCCTGTTTAAAAAGTGACACATACTTTGTTATTGCAACAGCAACAGGTCTGGTGACCATGTAGGGATGCTCTGCACGCCACTGGTGCCCCACAGACCGTGGTCTAAGCACCACTGGCTACCACATGGGTTTTTAATAAGTTGGCTTCTGTGTTCTTTTGGTCACTGAAACATTTAACATCCTTTTACCACTTTGCATTGGCTGCTCTAGTTCAAGATCCCAGGAGTGCAAGGTTTGACTTTCCTCTCAACAATTTTCAGCCTTCATAATGGTCAGGGTGAATTTTCCTTTCAGAACAGAGGGATAGGCAGTCATTTCCCTTAATCTGCTTGTGGAAGTCCAGCCAGTGGTTTAATCCGTCTCAGAACAAGGGTCACCAATCCTCTTTCCTCAGTGGACATGTCACTGAATCAGGGGAGCAGAGAGGAAATTGTTCCCTATGTTAATCCAGTGGGATAGCAAGCATTTTCAGGATGGAAGGAGGTAGGTACCAGTGTGTTAATTAAAACATCCAGACCAGTGCAGCAGAGCAGCGGAGGCATTGTTGCTACCATCAGCTTACCAGCCCTTGCACAGGTGTCCCAGACAGAACACCACCTTGAGCATACTTTGCCTGTGATAGTTTTCTCACAGTACTCCCAGCACATGGTAGCATATTTGGGCCATTTCTGGTTTGCTGTGCTCTTTGAAGAATGTTTATTCCATTGGAGGGAGGAATCTCACACTGATCATTTCATGTTTTGTCATCCTGGTTATTCAGTTTTCACCGAATAACAGAGTGGCTGAGGCTGGAAGGGACCTCCAGAGGTCATTTGTTCCAATCCCCCTGCTCAAGCAGGGCCATCTAGAGCTAGTTACACAGAAACTTGTCCAGGTGTATTTTGACTGTCTCCAAGGATGTAAACTGCACAGCCTTCCAGTTACCCTTGTAGAAAAGTGTTTCCTGATGTTCACAAGGAATCTTCTCTGTTTTGGTTTGTTCTCATCACTTCAGATACACTTACTGGGTGTCACTGACAAGAACCTGGCTTTGTCCTCTTTGCAACTTCATAACTCTTATTTATATCCATTGATAAGAGCCTTTTCTTCTCTAGGCTGAGCTGTTCTGGCTCACTTAGCTTTTCCACATAGGAGAGATGCTCCAGTCCCTCAGCAAGGGTGAGATCAAGAGCTGCCTGCTTCAGCCCTGGCTTCCCCTGCCACGGGGGTAACAGAGGCAGCCATGGTGGTGTAGGCAGCAGCTGTATCCTGATATCTAAGTCTTCCATCCAGGGTTGGCAGGCACTTTGTATATGCTAGTGAGCAGTCTGAGGAAGCTAAAGCCGAAGTTCTCAAGCAGAGGTAACAAGACAACTGTAAATGTGAAGAGGAAGAAGAACCATGTAGCATCTTGGGGGGTGGTTGTGGTGCAGAAAGGATAAAACCTCTATTTTAGCCTGGAGACATTTGTGCAGTGACTGCAGCTTTTAGCAGGAGACCTGAGAGTTCTTCAACAGTTTTAAACAGTTGCAGCAACCTCAAGAGCAATAGTGTCAATTTATTTTTCCTCAGACTTGCAGATAGCCTTAGCCTGTGAGGAGCCCTGCACTGCTGTGACTATGTTGCTAGCAGCTGGTGATAGCCAACACAAGGAGCTTGACACCACCTATAGCTACAGCAGTGATTGCAGTACAGATGCAGTCCTCAGCATGCAAGCCTGAAAATATTGGCCTGTCTACCCATATGCAAATCTCAGTGCATATATTTATTTCTGTCAAGAACTAAATTAAATAGAAATGGATGGTTTGCCAGGGCTATAAAAATGTCAGGTCTTCAGAAGAGCTCCATCTCTGCAAGAGCATTTGAAATATTGCATATATATTGGAGAGGATTAGAACCAAATGAGAAGATACCAGATACAGCAATAAACTCAGCCTTGCCACCTGTTTCGTTGGGTCTTAGGAGTAAAGAGACTGCAGATCCACCTTGTGTCAAACAAGGTGGGAGCATGGAAGGCTTCCTGTGTGTATGGAGGAGTTGATACATCTTCACTGCATTTATGTGATGTTTTCTTCCCTCCCATTAAGCTTAACAGACAGGGTCTCTTTCATGAAATCATGCTCAGTTTTTTCAGAAAATGAGGTTAAAGCAGGTGGTTGGTTTCTGATATGGGGTAGGAAGTGAGTGTGGCATGCCAGCAGTCATGTGGGAGCTGGTACAAGCCCTCAGATGTGTCTTCTTTGGGGCTTCAAGCTAATGATTTTCCTTTTGACAATATAGAGTCATGGAGTCCCTTTTAACTTGAGCAGTTATATTGAATAACAAAACCCAAAAGAACAAAAGCAAACCCTCCCCTGGTCCTTAGCCCCAGGACTGAGCTGGCTGAGATAAGAGAGCGTGGTGAGAGCCAGATATTTGCATAGACTGAATCCTGTTTCTCACTCAGAATGTAGTTTTTCTGCTGTTCCTGTTTTAGGCTTTGTCTTACAGTCCCTCCTCTTCCATCACAGAAGCTATTTTTCCTTCCCTTTCACAAAACAATAGCTGCCTATGAATGTCTTCATTTTGGGTAATAAGGCAAGGCTCAGTTTAGGCATCATCTCTTAGCTACCTTATGCAGATGATAGGCATTTATCCAAAACACACAGTGCACATCTGTCACCTTTGGTGCTTCTGGCAGGCTGTTCCCCAGAGGTGATCAGGACTCAGATTGAGAGAATCACTTATGCATGAGCTGCAGACCAGAGTTGCTTGTTAAACGTGCTTTAACAGGAGCTTCATCTCTAGCTCGTTCTCTAAAATCCAGAGTATGGGAAGGGGAAAAAAAAGAAGTGTGATGATTTTTCTCTCTCTTTCCTCTCCTGTTGTCTGACCCGAATGCAACAACAGCCTGCCAGGAGGGTGTGATCTACTACAGGCTTCCCTTTGCAGCCAGCACTCCAGATTGTATACCTATTCTTAAGACAGAATAGCAAAAAAAAAAAAAAAACCAACCCAGCCTTTCTTTCTTTGTGTGTAGCCTCATCTTATGAGCTCTTGTAAATCAAGCGAAATACAAGGCAACATTTGACTCCTCCTTGCCCACATATTACTAATGTTTGAAAAGCAGTGAAGTAGAAGAGATGCTTTTGCAAGGGGTTCAAAACTGTACCACATTCTCCAAGGCTTGGGCCCAGCTCTGAGTGTTCCACACAAGAAGCAAGCTGCCCAGTTCTCAGCTGCTAAGTGTAAAAAAATGCCTGTTCACTAAGTTCAGCTCTAACTCGGGTGGTACTGGCTATACCAGGTCTCTGCCCAGGACCCGGCCTGGCCTGGCTGAAAGGAGTTCACTCCTGGAGCAGCCATGGGGAGCTGTGCGTGCTTCTGATTTATGGGGTGATAGCTTCAGCCACCAAAATCTCTCTGGACAATCTCGTTGAGGGCATCTGGTTGAAGAACAGACCAAAGTCTCTGTGAGTGTTCAGGCATCCTTTTCCCCTCTTAGCTGCCATCTATAGCAACTCTTTTCCTTGGAAGGATCTTCTCCCCAGACAGGAGCAAGTAGCCAGGAGTTCTGTGGTGCCAGCTGGACACTGTGGATGGGAGCCACATCCTACCTTAAATCTTCCTTTGGTTCCCATCTCATTGGCATGCTACAAGGGTAAATGCGTGAAAGTGTGTGAGACATTAAGACGTGAGGGGTCCTGTAAGAGACCAGATTGCTAGAAATGACTGTGGCCTTCCTACTCACAGCAAGCCTTTAAGTGCTGCCAGCAAGCCTCATAATTGATAACAAGCAGAGGTCTAAGGGTCTGTGGCTAGTTTTTATCATTCTTGACAGATCTGCTGACTTTTTGGTTTGTGAGAGCTGAGGACGCAGCAGGGCTCCTGAAATGGACTGAGGAGCTGAGCTGACCACAGCCTTCGTTCAGGTTATGTGCCATGTATCCCTGTCTCAGTGTCGTGCTGCTGGGCACCCTCCTGCCGGCAGAGAGAAGGTCCATGGAAGCCAAGTTTGTCCCATCTTGACAGCTTCATCTCCCTTACAGGCAGCTCCCTGCCTGTCTCTGCACCATTGCCTAGTCCCATGTTCGTCCTCCTGGGGATCCAGAGAATCTTGCACAGGAATTCCTGGGTGTGGAGCCAGGAAGGGTGGGAAGAGAAGAAAAATAGCGCCAGTCCAGGAAGACTGCCCTGCTAAGAGCATCCGTAAGGAAAAATCCTAGAAAGGGAGAGAACACAAAAAGGCATGGAGGATGGCTGAGGCCAGGTGGCTGAGCTGCCTGGTGAGGTGGAAACCTGCCAGGGTTCTCTGCCTCACAGTGAGTTGTGAAAACAACCCATGTGCAAAGCCTGTGAGAGTTGCTTTGGGGCCAAAAAAGGTGTTATCTCATTTTGTATATGTAGTAAAGCAAGACTTCCAGTCTGTCTGGGAGCGACAGCATGACTGTAAGAAGGGGGACAGGAGAGATGGTGCATTGGGATGTCCCCTCTGGGTTGTCTTCTGTGCTCCCATCCTCTAGGGCAGGGCCCTGGGCTCTGAAGGGGAGTCTCTGAGACTGCTTACATGGTTCCAGTTCCTGCAGTGTGACTGCTAATCTCCAGACATACTGTGCTTTTTAGATGTGCTTGGTGGACTCACCTGGGCTCCTGCTCTTTACAAGAGACCAGGAGCACTTTTGTATTTCTTAAAAGCCAGTAACTGCCCTTGCTCTGAGACTGAGGTCAGTCTTACAGGAGCTTGTCTCAGGCAGGCTCTTCTCAGTCTTGGTGAGGACTGAACAGACATTCAAGAGCCTTCCTAAGGGTTTGGCCTATTAAGTTCCATGTCTTGCTATTTTGTGAGAGTTAGCATTTGTTCAACCAGGTTGTGTGAATTTGTTTCACAAGGTGGGTGGTTATAGGACAAATCATCCCTCTGTGTGCTGCCTTCCCCATGACTGGAGCAGCAAATATAGTGTGATAATGGTGGAATATATTGTTGCAGCAAATACTGTAGGTTTCATCTTAGGTTGTCTGAAACCAGAGCTGTGGTGGAGAGCTCACGTGTTTCCAGAAGAAATTGAGAATGCCTTCTTATTGCTTTCTTACTTTTAAGTAAGACCTTAATTAGCTATTTATGTTGTTGCAAACTGTGATGGCTTAAGGATGTAAGTCTCTAGGGAGAGGAAACTTGAGCCCAGCTGATTGGTGTGAGTTCCGTGAAAAGGCAATTTAAGGCAATAGAAACCTTTTTATACAGGCTCGAACAGAAATCCCAGTTTTGAAACTGAGTACATTTTGGGCACAAATCCCATGTGTTCAGAAGCTCATAGAGCAATATTAGTTGAGCCAGTAAAACATATTACCTCTCCTTAAAAACTTTTCTTCTATTTATTTATGCATTTCAAGTGTTCTTTCCCCTGTATATTGAAGTGTTCTGAAATATTAATGCCCTCGTGCTTATGACATGCTTCAGAGGCAGAGAAGTGCTCGTTCCCATTTTACAAGAGGGGAAAGAAGTGACTTTCTTAGAGTCACAATGGAGGACACTGTCAGAGGCACAGCAAGAACTGTATGGTGGCATCCCCAGTGCTGTGGTTCCTTCGGTTAGGAAATCTAGGTTAAGCTAAGGAGCTTGAGGTGGAAGAGGCCTCTGCTCTCCCTATGTGCTGCTTATAATTTAACTGCATGTTATGGGGAATGATAGTGGATCATTCTGCAATGTAAATGAAAATTGGCCTTCGTGTAAGTAAAGGTGTGGATATGGCTGACGTCCCCATGCCCCAGTAGTGCTGTGCTCCTGCATCACAGACACCTTCTTTGATCAAGAAGATGCTGCACTAGCATCTCCTTTGCACTGTCATCTGTCAATGCAGGGAAGTGAGTACACAACTTTGATGTCTGCTCATTTATTTCAGAACTCAGTGGGGTAATGAGATTGGGTTTTGAACTGCATCGCTGTACGAAGCAAAATGACTGTCCAGGCCTATTTCATGTCAAAAGTTATTTTTAATACAGCTCTCAAGGGAAGTGAGAAAAATCTTGACATGTGACCACTGAGGTTCAGACTACAATATCCTGAGAGAGCAGGTTGGTATGGTCTAACCTGTGCATCCATCACCTTTGCAAAAAGGAGATGGCACAGAGAACAGAATGAGCTGTACTGAATTCGCATGAGCCGTGGTGCCACAGAGGAGGGGAGATCTCTGTGTGCAGTTCGGGGGAAGACTGATGGTGAGGTGACAGCCTAGCAGCCTTGCAGCATGAGGAGCAGGAAGGAAGAAAGGAAGATACCTGAACAGACAGTGTTTTCATTCCAGTTTGACGGCCACAGATGGTCTGGACTGGGGCTGCTGCAGTGCTGGACATGTCTCTGCCTTAGCAAGCAGCTGTGGACCATTTTCTGCATGCATCCCATAAATTTTCCTGGTGCTTCTGACATCTTAGTTTGTGGCAACAGTTTTAGTGCTATGTGTAGTTTAGCACGAGTCATGTTTCATGCTAGCAGCAGACCCTTTCCATGGGGCAGAGAGATGATTTTCTGTTACAGTTTGTGAAATGCCTCTTGTGTTTTGGTAGGCTTATAGCAGGACATGAACCTGGTTTAGCACGAGAGACGTAACAGATGGGAGCTAATGTATACAAAATCAGCTTGTATAAGGGTTCAGTGCCTCCAAGTGATGACTTTCACGTCAACAGGAATGGCTTGTTCTAGAGAGAAGGGTACTGGGCAGATTGCTTTAAGTTGAAGGATGCCTGAATACAAGGATCTGAGCAGAAAGAAGTAGAAAACAGGGATTTTTGATTTTAACACTCAGAGATACTGAGTGCCTTACTGGGCACCCAATTGATTTTAGGGGTGCCCGCATTTAGACGCAGCTGATTTTGCCAGAATTTTCAATAATAAGCAGCAATTCTGATATGTATATTTGAGCAGAAGCTGGGCATTCCTTTTTCCCATGATATTTTATCAGGCCTCAGTTTCTCATGACTGAAGTGAAGATGTTACTATTTACCTTTATTTTTTGAGTTGCTTTTATTCTTATTAGTCCTTAGATAAGTTGTGTCACAGGACAAGGAGGAATATCACTGTGTGAAGGAAACAAGAAGAAATTTCTGGGGGAAAAAATCTGCATTTTGTAAAACTATTGTGTCTTTATAATGGAAACAGAGACTTTGGTCTGTGATGCTCCAGCAAAGGTGTCACCTTCTGAATAGCAAATTTAATCTGACTAGTAATAGGCTAGCTTGTCCAAACTAGCCTTTCCACACTTCACAAAAATAATAGATGGATCCACAAACACCTGTGATCCACAGGACACCAGCTGCTAATCTAGTACTTAGAGCTATGCACACCAGAGTGTTTTTTTGGCTGGCATACATCCTTACTCTTGCACACAGTGTAGGAGGATCAGTATGGAGGATAGGAGGAATAATCTCAGTTTTATTCTTGTTTGAAAAGCTATGCTTGCAATGGTTTTTTATCCCAGATTTTTCATCAACAGTGTTGATTTTTTACTGGGTTCTCTCTCTCCTCCCCCCTCCATACTGGCACAGAAGATGTCACCCATGAAATGTAAACCAATACCACTTCCTCTGTGACCTTAGCTGTCTCCAGGTCTCCTGACTGTACTCACCAGTTCTACGGCTACATTTTGTCAACTCTGTGAGAAACTCACTTTTTACTGAGAAAGTTGTTTATAGTATTGGTAGACTGAAACAGCCGTCTTGATTTATCCCTGTTTTAACATTTTTGCCTGTGGGTGATGGAGTTTAATTAAGGCTGACTAGTAAATATTTATTCTCTTGGCAGAAATAGGTTCAGGTTTGTCTGTTAAAAATACTACACAGCTTGCCTCTTTGACTGTAGTTAACTGAACCAAACGCTCCACAATTTTTATTAAAATCAGCAAGGAAAAAACCCTCAAACCCCACTGCCACAAGCTTTTAACTGTGCAGCTTCCCCCAGCCAAGGAGCACCTCTCCCCCCAAGCATCCCTGTCCCCTGCATCCCGGTCCCTGCCGAAGTGAAGCCCGTTGCCATGGAAGCCTCATTAAATCTGCATCTCGCCTGGCCAGGGCTGCAGGGGCTGCGGCTGTATTTTTAGCCGGCGGTGGTTGCATAAGGGGGGCGGGATGGGACCGGGATGTGCCTTGTATCTTGCCTTGATGGACGTCTGCCAGGAACCACCACCAGCCAAAAGACATGTCCTGCTCAGGAAAGCTCTCTCGGGCCAGGCAGCCTTTGGCAGCCCCCAGTGTTGCTAGAGGTGAGCACAGGGAAGATGCAGCACGCGGAGTTCGGCGTAATGGCCAAGCAAGCTTTAGGGTGGTGGCAGAGTTCTGCCAGGGGCTCCAGAGAATGAGGGTCTCTTTAGATTATGCTAAAGATAATAAATCTCTCTTGACTTCAGCAAAACCTTAACACCTGGAGGGGTAGGAAGAAACTCATCAGAGCGCAGCTGAAGAACAGCACTGCACTCCTAGCCATGTACATTTTGGGGAAAACAATGCCACATCTAAGTGCACAACCCCCAAAAGAAGAAAATAGAGCTAGATAGTGTCAGAGATGCTCAGGGTGAATCCAATCTTGGGTGCAGTGTTGCCTAAATCCATTTTTAGAAGGACTGGATTTGAGCCCGTCTCCGTGTTTGACAAATACATGTCACTGAATGATCTGAAATCTGCTCTTACTGTAAAAGCAACATACAAAAACACACCAAAAAATGAAACCAAACACGCTCCCCCAATTTAAAAAAAAAAAAAAAGAGAAATCAAATAAAACCACCAAACTGGCCCTCATGTTCATTCTTCATAGTTTCAAAACAGAGTTGCTGGAAGTAGAAGACAAAAAAAGAGGTTTCATCTCTGCACTATCAGGCTTTCTTGGCTCAACACATGGAGTTAGGCCCTCTCTCTCTCTCTCAGCACTGAATCACAGCAGTGCTAAATGTTCCAAAAATCAGATTTTTATCCTGAATTACACCTGGGCAGAGCCAGCTTTTGCTGCTGCAGGCTGTCTCTGGCTGTAGACCATTGCTAAGTCCTTCAAGGGGAGTTATTTTCAGGTTCAAGGCTGGCTCCACAGACCTTTCTCAACATTAGGACCTGAAACGAGTTTGCAGGGGATCACAGGGAGTCCTTTACAGTTGTAGGAGATGGAACTCACCTTCAGTCTTGCCATGAGATTAGGCCAAGTGATTTTTTGCCCAGGCAGCCGCATTTCTCTTGATTCAGTATCATGATTGTGAGTCATGCACAGCTCAAGTGAAAGTGGACTTTTCAGACTACAGAAAGCCCTAAATGATTTCCTCTGACCCTTGCTCAGAGCCTGACTCTGTTTCCAAAGACCCAGCCTGGAAAGCTCCTGCTTGGCAGCATCTGCCATCCCAGGAGGACATGGGTACATGGGTAGGGCCCAGGGCACTCCTCGTTGGGCCCTTGCAGCAGTGATCCTGCAGATGGACAGAAATAGCTGCTGTGCTGCAGCCCGGGGCCAGTGCCACTCCAGCAGCAGCCCTGGGTGCAAGGGGTGTCCCCTGGTGGCAGGAAGGCCAGGCCTGGGAGCCAGCAGTGGGGGGGAATCTCACTTGTGTGTTTCGTTCCCATCTGCTCCAGCTGATTGCTGCCTGTGAAGCCAGGCAAGTCTTTGATATCCTCTCTGCTTCAGCTCTGCTTCTGGAGAGCAAAGATAAGTGCAGTTTATCCACAGGTGAGAAGCCAGGGGAGAACCTCAGATGAATGAGGTGCACGTTCAGGTCTGGTTTGTGGCTGATTGGCATTAGTTTGAAGGGCTTTTAACATGTTTGGTTTATTTCTCAGCATACATTTTACTTCACTGCTTTTCTAGGGTGGCATGGGGCAATGTGATGGCAAGGAGCAAGGGACAGCCTCTGAAAAATAGAATAAGCCACTGATAAACACAGACAGTCACCCTGGTAAACAGACAGAGCAGAAGGCTCTTGCTCCTGACAGTCTCCCTGGCGTATAGCAGTTTCCTTGTAAGAGCACTGACACTCACTGCAGGGCACATGTGAAACGAGCTGGAAGAAGGCAGAGACTGGAGCAGGGAGTAAACGATGCTTAGGCACCAATGGCATTGCAATTCAGTTATGTTCCGGCTGGGCAGAGAGCTGGGATGGGACCTTCTTTCAGGAAAGAAATCAAATCGGCTCAAAAAAACTCAGGTGCACCTTTTCCTTTCTCAAGATCTTGAGATTTCAAGTCCTGAAAAGTTTTCTAGGTTCCGTAAGGGGCAAAACTCCTGATTGAGTCATGGCATTACTGTTTCAAAATAAATAGGCTGGGAGGGCAAAGAGGGAGCCCATTAAAAACAGCCCTTATCTGACACCACAAGCGGTTCATCATAGAGTTCTGTATGAGGTTTTAGCCTTCAGAGCACTTGCTAAACCCCTGAGGACATGTTTACTGATGCTGGGGTGAAGGGTGCTGCACCTGCCACCAAACTAGGTATCAGACCAGGGCTGAGAGTCATTTTTTCTTATTAGTTGGGGTTTCAACTGCAGATGGAGACAAGTATGTGAGACCAGCCTATAAACCCTACCTTTAGTCGTGTTTGATATATGCCAGAGGGCATTAGGATTGTGGCTGATCTTTGACAGGACCAGTTAAGTTATACAGTTGTTCATTGGTGTTATCAAAATGTGGAATGGAGAAGACAGAACATCATTTATAGAAGGTCTAAGGTATTGAAAGTATTGTAGTGGGAGGGCTTAGACAGCAAGAACAGAAACAAGAGTTGAGGGGCATGTTGCAATGAGGGTAGGCTAAATTTTTAAGATGGGTGAAGGGCCTTGGTGCTAACTCTTGCCACAAGGTAGAGAAGACAGGAGGAGATTCTTGCTTGTCAGTCAGGGACCCCAGGAGGAGTTGAAGCTGTCTCTCATGTGGGTCATTTGGCAGCTTAGCCAAAAACAGATCGAAAGCAGCCCTGCTAAGGAGTGGGTGGTGCTGGTGCATGACAGGCAATGTGCACTTCCAGCCCAGAAAGCCTACCCTGGGCTGCATCCAAAGCCCCGTGGGCAGCAGGGCCAGGGAGGGGATTCTGCCCCTCTGCTCTGCTCTGCTGAGACCCACCTGCAGTGCTGCACCCAGCTCTGGGGTCCCAGCACAGGAAAGGACAGGGACCTGCTGGAGTGTGTCCAGAGGAGGGACATGAGATGATTGGAGGGCTAGAGCACCTCTGCTGTGAGAAAAGGCTGAGAGAACTGGGATTGTTCATTGTGGGAAAGAAGGCTTTAAGGTGACCTAATGGTGGCCTTCCACTACCAGTACCTGAAGGGAACCTGCAAGAAAGAGGGAGAGGAACTTTTTACAAGACCACAGAATGACAGGACAAGGGTGAATGGATTCAAACTGAAAGAGGGTAGGTTTAGAGTAGGTTTTAGGAGGAAATGCTTTGTTATGAGGGTCGTGAGGCACTGGAACAGGTTGCCCAGAGAACTTGTCACATCCCTGGAGTTGTTCAATGCCAGACTGGAGCACTGAGAAACCTGGTCTAGTGAAAGGTGTCCCTTTCCACGGCAGGAAGGTTGGAACTAGATGATCGTTAAGGTCCCTTCCAACCCAGGCCATTCTGTGATTCTGTGAATCTGAAGGAGACCTGCATGTGTGGATGAATGCTGTGCAGGCCATGGTGTGCTCAGTCCATTTGATGGGGTCCCACCAGTGTGCAGCTCTCCCCATCTGGCTGAGCCAGGCTGTCCTGCATGGGGCCAGGCTGTGGCAAGGCAGGGAGGCGGTGCAGCAGCCCTTCTCTCTGTGAACTGAAGCTGGGATATTAATCAAGGCTTGAGGGTTGCACTGCTCCTAGATTTAACCTTTCTGAATCACTGTGGTTTGCTGCAAAGCTGGCTGATTACATGATTTTTTGTTCAGTTTATGAATAAGGAGGTGTTTTTTTAATGGTGCAAAGAGCTCTAGATTCTGAAAGTAAAAGCCCAGCAGGGCTGGCCTCCTTCTGGGAATCTGCAGATTCTCCAAAGGCATGAGCTCCTGGAAATTTAGAAAATGGCCCTGTTTGGTTTTGCCAGCGTGTTTTTACTCTGTAAGAAACAGAAATAAAACAGCCCCAAAGAGCAAAATGAAATGGTGTAACTGAGTATCCTTTGCCCTATTTTCAGTGCTACAGAAGAGAACTGTGAGTCCCATCAAATGCACAGAGCCTTGGATAAAGATGCAGTATCTTGGCTCTATGTAAATGATTGGATATGCAACTTTGATTTGGCTGTGGCAATTCATTGTGCTGCCCCTTATCTTGGTCACAAGAAACCCGTGACCAGAGCCAAAGCACCCCAGCTCTGGCTCCAGCTCCTTTTGTTCACGTATAATAATTGTATCTGCACTGTGCAGAGTGGGCTCGTTTCAGGCTGGCAGCTGCACGGCGTTGTTTGCAGCTCATTAATTTCCTACAGATTGCTGCCTTGCTGCGTTGGATGTAGTGTAACTCCAGTGGCTGGGCTGAGTGCCGTCCTGCAGAGCTGAAAGCACTGTCTGTGTGGGTGTGTGGGAAGGGCAGGGTGAGGGAGGGGACAGAGGGACGTGCGAGGCTGGTATCTGGAGGCATTTGTGATGGGAAAGTTGGCTTTGCTCTCCACACTTTTTGATGTGCTGTGAGCACTGAAATCTGTGGATGCTGTCACATTCAAGAGCCAGGAAAGTGTGGGGTGTTGAGATATGCCAGCTTCCGTGCTGGGGACTGGGGGGATTACCCTGACCTTTCCTGAAAAGCTAAATTTCATTGCCATTGTTGTCCCAAAACAGGTTCTTTCACCTGGTATGCAAGAGGCTGATCCACACACAGAGTTGAGGTATTTGACTGATTTACAGTTCTGTGCAGAAAGGTGTGCTGGGTAACAAATCCACAAAGTTAGCACAAGGACTATCAAAATCTTTCACTATTTATACATTTTAGCAAACAAAGGCATTAATGTTCATTGGCTACAAGTTCCATAGTGCTCTTATTAATTAGTATTCTATCGTCCATTAGTTAAATTATTTCAGTCCTCTGCTCTACCAGCTTTTCATCCCTTCTCATGCTAATTAGTGCACATGCTCAGTCTTTCTCTTCTTTTAAGTCCATCAGTTTCCTGAGTTGGTATTTCATGAGTTACGGTCACAATCTCCTCTTGTCAAAATGATCTTTTGCCCAGTCAGAGCCGATTTCAGCATAGTTGCTGAGTTGGCTTAATTAGTTTCTTCCTTATCTTGGGATTTCTGCAAATATCTTTGTGGCCTGGAAATCCTGCATTCTTTGTGTCCACTATCAGTAGTACATGCTTCTCCCCAAACTTTGTTAACCACCCCCTAGGTCTGAGATCACTGAAGCACGTCAAGCCCCACACTTTTAACAAGGAATTTCTATCAACAAGTAATTTATCTTTCTAACGCCTGGACATCAGCAGTGTAGTAATTGTAGGACAGTGAATCTTGAACAGCCCTGTTAGGAGGAGCCCTTAGTCTCACCTGTGTTGTCTCTGCTGGGAAGAGCAATGTTGTAGGTAGTAGGTATAAATCTGCACATCTATCTGTGCCAGCAGCTGATGTCAGCCCAGGGAGTGTGGATGTGCCTGGCAGGCAGAGATCAAGGACCTGTAATCCCTGCCTGTAGTCCACCTTCACTCTCACCACAGCCTGGCTCTTGTGCTGGGTTGTTTGTCCCCAGTGTGCCAGCATGTCCCTGCCCATGCTTCTGGGTAGACTTGAGCAGCTCTGTCCTCAGCTGCAGCTCCCTGTCTGCCTCTGCTGTTGGGAGCAGAGCCAATGCCACCCCAGGAACTGAGTATGGAGTCAATATGAACTTGTGAAGCAGCATGGCAGCAGCAGGACATTCATGGAGTTCCCAGAGTTCTGTTTCTGGCAAGCTCAGGTCAAGGGGGCCACACTCTGCCAAAGGAGCAGCGCTTGAAGGCCAGCCTCTTGTGTCTCTTCAAACCTGCCATGACAAAGCACTGAGCAATGTATGGCAGGGTCACACCGTCAGGCAATGCCAGGGGCTCATTTCAGCTAACAAGCTTCAGCGGTTTTTGCCCTAGGAGGGATTTAAAGTCTTCCCAGGCTGCTGAGGGTTGTTTTGAATCTAGTATTTCTCATTCCTCAACTTCCTCTCCCCCTCCATCCCCACCTTCTTGTCCTCACCAGCATCTCCATGGCAACCCTGTTGCTGAAGAATAGAGAAGACATCTAAATATAGCTTCCAAATCTACATGCCTTCAGCAAAAAGTCTGAAACCAAGGGCGACAGCTTGAAGCACTGATCTGCCAATACCAGCCAATGACAAGTGTCTGTCTTGCAGGTGGAATTCAGGAGCACTGTGATGGGACAGGGTCACTACCAGCTGAATCTCAGTTTTGTGTTTGCTCAGAACATCTCAAGAGCCTTTGAGGTAGTTGAGCCTACCCTGTCCTGTCC
>JANPWX010000059.1:1617392-1689598 GCA_024734555.1 Trochalopteron elliotii
TGTGGTTGATGTTTTGCTCCTTCTGAAACTCCTTTCTAAGAGAGAAAGGGCACAGAATCTCCTCAGTGAAGCTGTTCCACTGGGAATCTTCCCAAGATAGGGAGGGGAGAAACATCTGTGCCCAGGGCCCTGGCTCTGTTTTGCACCTACACCAGGCTGTTACCCACCTCAACTGTCTGGTTTTATGGGCTGCCAAGTTGAATTATGGCTTGTACAAGACATGTACTTATTGTACAGACCTCAACAAATAGCTCCACAGGCTGTTGAAATTTTGTCTGCTCTCCCCTGGCCCTGAAGCATCAAGTCTCATAGGGTCAGCAAGGAGAATCTGACTTGAAGCATGGTCAGACAAGGGCCCACATGTATCTGTACACACAGCTTCAATATTCAAACCCAAGTAGCTTCATTAAATTGAATAAAGAAAAGAAAACCTGTGGAGCTGGGCTGTTATGCTTGTACAACCTGACTTAAATAGTTTAGCTGGTCAGCAACATGGACTCAGCTGAGAAAAGCGGGGTTTAACAAACTCTGATTTTCCCTTTTTTGCAGAAATTCTTAAAAACAAACTGTGGCATCTTTCCTTTAAGAACCCTGTATATTAGAGCATTTTATCATGTTTGAACAAAGTGAAATATCGAGTGCTTTGGATATCTTGTCTGGCAGGGCTGACTGCATTATGGAAGCTCATGGAGCATTTTTTGGTGCTTCAGGGCTTCTAAGCTGAGTGTGAGACTTGAGAGTGGAGTGAATTTGCCATTCACTAGCTCCAGTGGTGATTCCCATGGCTGATACATGAAAATACCACACCTCTTGAGTTGCCCTAAATACCATATTAGACACTTAAGGATTTTTTTGCATGGCATGGAAGTGCTTAATGGGCTCACATGCAACTTAGCAGCTCTGATTTTTCATTGCTGGTACCGTTATTTGCACTGGTAGAAAGCAGGTGTGAAACACTGTCATGTGAATTTGGCAGCATTTCATGTCTCTCTTCAGTCTGGGGTGGCAGTGGGGAGTGAGGGCTGGGCTGCTGTGCACACAACAGGCACAAATTGAAAAATGAAGATGACCGGAAAGACAAACCCCTTTAATGTTGTCATCTGGGATGGAGAAACCATAACAGGCAATTTTTTTTTTTTTAATTTGGATTTATTTTTTTAACAGCTATCACTATAAATCTTTTACTGGTAACACTTAAAAGTTTTCTTATACAAGTAAAGACTAGAAAATACAGCTCTTAGTCTGGGCTATGTCCCTTTAGTTATCGTATGTCAGCTACTAAAGCATTTTCAATAGTTCTAATTGAAGCATGAGGCAATTTGCTAACTAGCCAAGATTACATGAGGAATACACAAAGGGAAGATGCCTGTTTGTGTCAATATTTCCTCCTTTGTGCCTTAGGAGATCTGGTGTGATGTGAACAAACTACACTGCTAACAGCCACCTAGGCAGAGCCCCTGAGCTCCTGGTGGTCCTGTACATTGTCCCACACAGTCCCAGGGGGTGGGCATGAAGGGTCACACAAGGCTTTGGATTGGGGTCATTGTCTCCACCTCAGGGTACAACCGCTTCTTGCATGCTGTCTTCTCCAGCAGACCTTTTACCCCTCCTGTGAGCTGCTGTCGCAGAGCTGGGTGTTTCTGGCCCTGGCCCTTGCAGGAGTGCAGCAGAGATCACTGGTATGCTACATGCGTGGCAGGGATAGAGGGTTGCAAAAGGGCTCTGGGTCTCCTGGGCCAGTCTCAGACTCTGCCTGTGTGGGAGGAACAGCAGGGACACAGGGAGCCACTCCAGGAGACAGTGCCAAAGGCTTCTTCCCTCTCCTGCCTTGTCAGTCTGGGTGAGCAATACAAGGGACTTTCTAGGGGTAAAGAGTTGAAATATAGGGAAATATCATCCAGAAAACCATCTTTGTAATGTGGCTTTTAGAAAGTAGTTGGGCAACACCTACTTGTCGGGAATGGCTTGGTGGGAATAGCTCTGCCCAGAGGCAGCCTGATAGTTGTTTGCAGACATATTCTCTGAGGTCTTTTAGTTCCCTTATGACTTAAGTAGACATCAGCAAGGAAGAGGAGGTGGCCTGCAGAAGTGCACAGCTCTTTCAAATGGGAACCATGGTCAGATGAAGCCAGATTAAGTTGATACTCATATGAATAAGTGATACTTCCACCACCACTTCAAGCTCTCTCTGCTCTCTTCCCTCACTTTCTTCCACATTAGGAGTTCAAAGCAAGTAGAGACTGTCCTCTGTCAAGTCCTTGTGAGAAATAAGGATCATGGGCATTGCATGGATATAGAAACTAAAGTATGGAAGTATCAGCTGACTTGCTTGTATGGCTTCAGGCTTAACAGGAGAAATACATAGGTCATATAGTGATTAGCACTGGAAAGAACCTTATTTTAATGATGATAGTTTCTTATAATAATTTATCAGGTGATTTTGATTAAAAGATAATTAGTTACCATCTGGTTATCCTATAAGCCATCTTATCGGACAAAAGAGAACACACAAGAGTAAAAACTAATCTTCTGGGGATGGCTTCTGACTATGTTCCTTTATAGCTGACTGTCTGGTAGTGAAGCTTTTGGGGCTGTCTCCCATGTGCTTGCTACACTAAGTGGAATAACTCTTACACAGCTGCTCCTCCAAGGTCCTCATGAACAACACAGCCAGTTCTTGGAAACTGGTCTGCCATGGCTTGTCTCCAGCTTCTGCACCAGCACCAGTTCTTCAGTAACTCAAACATCACCAACGTGCACATCAGTGATCTGCACAAAACTGTGTTCTGACAGTTCATCTATCCTGTTGACACTTGCTTAGTTAATTGGTACCAACATCTAATCTGACCTTAGAGGCACCTTCAGTTCTGACCTTTCTGCTAGAACAAGCTGTGACCCTTGCCAGTGGCTGCAGCTGCATGCTTGAAATCCTGTCCCCGCCCCACTCCATAATCTCCATGGTAATAAAAAAAAATCTTCTTTCATAAACATGATCTTAAGACCAAAGTGCAACCTGCTTGTCTTGGTCATAATCTGGATTGGTTCTTAAATTACCATGATTTTCTCTTGAAATTAAGATCACTCAGCATCTCCTTGGTGAGTTTAGTGAATCTGCTTTTGGATCTAATGATTCTGCCCTTCAAACACTTCCTGTCTTTTTCTGTGCTATGTGACAACATAATTCTTTGCTTCAAAATTGCTCAGTTTGTTACTCCGGGTTATTGATGCACAACTTCATATGACCATGGGCATCAAATCAGGCTTCTTTTACTGGCTTCTTCACCTTTCCTGTGAGCACTGTCACATTGGTGTGTTAAATATCCACCTCCCAGTGAATTGGACAAAGACAGATCCCCACTATTTTTAACCTTATTTAATCCCTTCTGGTCTGCCTCAAGCACACAGCATTGCCAGCCAGTCAAAGCAGGCGATTGTCCTGCTCTGCTCTTCACTGGGTGGCATCCCCTTGAGTCCTGTGTGCAGTTTTGGGCACCACAATATAAAAAAGGCATTAAGCTATTAGAGAGTGTCCAAAGGAGGGCCATATGGATGGTGAAGGGTCTGGAGTGGAAGCCACCTGAGGAGGGCCTGAGGTCACTTGGTCTATTCAGCCTGGAGGAGACTGAGGGGAGACCTCTTTATGGTGTTCAGCATCCTCATCAGGGGAAGCGTCAGGTACTGATCTCTTCACTCTTGTGACCCGTGGCAGAACTTGAGGAAAAAACATGAAACTGAGTCAGGGGAGGTTTAGGTTGGATATCAGGAAAAAGATTTTCACCCAGAGGGTGGTTGAGCACTGGAACAAGCTCCCCAGGGAAGTGGTCACAGCACCAAGCCTGACAGAGTTCAAGAAGCATTTGGAAAATGCTCTCAGGCACACAGTGTGATTGTTGGGGTATTCTGCCCAGGGCCAGGAATGGGACTCGATGAGCCTGGTCACTTCCAACTCAGCATATTCTATGATCCTATGACTGTTCTATGAGGTCTTCTAGCATAGTAGCTGGGCCCTATTTGTAGTTTCACAGTGAAATCCCAACCAGTGCAGAGCTCTGGGGAAGAATCAGATGATTCCATGATGGTACTGATGGTACCACATGCTTTGAACTACACGCTGCAGGAACCTGCACCCACAGCAAATCAGATGAAGATCTGGGTATATCAAGATCTGTCAAGAACACAGTGGTTTGACCCGAGATGTATATACTAATGATTCACATTAATGAGTTACTGTACATCTCCTGGTACATCTCACTGCCCCAGGGATGTTTACCTTGCTGTCCTGGCTGCATTTCATCCTGACTAACAGCATCCCACCAGGGACTCTAAACTGTGCCCTTGTACAGCCCTGCCTGTTTCAGTGGTATACACTATGTGACATCTCCTGACTTGCATTGTTTTTAGAGTTGTTTCACATTCCAAAGTCACACAGACCCACACAGACACATCCTCTTAACCTTCTCAGCAATAATTCCTGCAAATGAGAGTGTCCACACAAAGACATCCTCAGTATTTTCTAGCACATTAATCAAATAACCATTCAGTTGTTGCCTTATGTGTTGGAACTGGACGTGTTGTCAAATAAAATGATTTTATAGATTATCCTCTGTACTTCCCAGATGGGGAATTTAGCAACATCATGTGTGCAAAGTCCTTTAGGACAAGATCGATGTCTATTCATTTCATCTTCTGTTGCTTACTCAGCAAAATCTCATTCTTAATGTTGCTCCCCAGAGGAGTTTTTCCATCCCTGACTTTTAAAACCAGTGATTGTTTTTAACTGTATGTTGAAAGCAGAGCCTGGACTGCATTCATCTGAAGGCTACTGGGTGGCAGCTTGCAATGACCTCAGAGAAAAAGAAGCAAGTGAGCAGCTATCCTGACTTCTGTATGGCCAGGTATTCCCTGGGAATGCTGGGTTTTGGCTTGCCCTGCTGTGTCACAGGCCAAATTGAAAGCATTGCTCAGTCTGCTGAAAGCTGCACTGAGCCCTGAATTAAAGACTCCTTCCCATCACTGTGCTCATGCAGGTGTTGAGATTGGACTATGCTGTGGCTTGGTGCTGGCAGTGGGGCTTTGTGTTTTGCAGAGTGACTCCTTGCTGCCAGGAGAGGCTTTTGGATGGTCTCTGTTGTTCTCTGCTTTTGAGCTGTCTGAGGTGTGTCTTGGCCCCAGTAAAACTGTCAGGGAGAATGGGGAAGGCTGGAAAGTGTCCTCCTTTCCCCATGCGAAGCAGCCAGAGGCTGGGGAATGAAAGCTGCTCATCTGAGCAAGGTAGGCTTCAGATCCCTTGCTTTCCATCATGGTGAGCATGCCCAGCAGGGCTGCTGCACGGCCTGCCCCTCTCGTGCCCACCTCTGCCTCCATTAATTTCAAGAAGCTGTCATGATGTTCTTGCAGCAAAATGTTCCCAAGCCTCCCGCTCCCACGCGCTCTCTGCCTCTCGGTGTCCTTCTGTCACATCTCTCACATTAACGTGACGTCTTCCCGGGGCAGTGTTACACTTCAGCCCTGCTCTCCATCCATCTCCTCCACTCTCCATGCCTTCCGAGGAGGCAGCTCTCAGTGTGGCTGTAGGTGAGAGATGAGATTATGTGGGAGCAATCTGTGTTTTGGCCTCCAGACAATTTATGACAGCTCAGGATGCAGCTGTATTTATGGTTGCTTTCATAGGCCTGGAGACGAAATGTTCACAGAGGTAGGGAAGCTGCAGAGCAGGGGAAAGGGCAGCCCTCACCAGCCACAGTGGACTGGGAGGGGTGGCCTGATGGGCCACCATAACCCCCCCTCCATCAGCACTGACCTTTCTGTGGTGACAGTCATGGGAGCAGCCAGCCGAGAGACGGGCACTTCCCCTTAAGGGAGCAAACCCAGCGCTGTGCCCCCATCTGTGCAGGCTGCAGAGTGGCCTGGGAGCAGGGATGCTGCTCTTCCCTTTGCCACAAAATACCAGGGAAAGGTTAACTGCTCCCCATTATGGGGCACTGGGTCTGTGAGCCCTTGCCCACCTCCCCGTGTCACTGCACAGTCCTTGCCAACCTCTGCCCTGCTTCTTCCCTCCTTGCACAGGGAGGTCTGGCAACACACTGACTCTTGAGCAAGAGCTGGCACTGGCTGCAGTTTGGCTCCCATCATCCCCATCCCACCCCACCTGGGTCCCCAAGCATCACGTCCAGGCTCCTGCTGTGTCCCCAAGGCTTTAATGTGGTGGAGGACCTGCTGCTCAGCAAAGCTGGAGAGGTTGGGCACCATCTCCTTTGAGATTCAGTCAGATGGGGAGGGGGGTGCAAGGCCCAGCCTGTGTCCATGCAGGGCACCTGTGGCTTTGGCCTGTTGCTTTGATCTGTCCTTCACCTGTTATTTCAGAGCTGGTTAAAAGGTTCTTTTCTCCTTAAAAGCTTGTAGCCAAGGAGGAGACCAGGAAGTTACTGGATTGGTCATCACATTCAGACTCTGTTTTTGGAAGAGCCACCTGATGCTTGAGTGTGTGGTAATGGTCCAGTTTGCAGCAGAGCTGAGTTGGTCTAGGAGCCTAGAAGGTTTGTGTTCCTGACTGGAGGGGTCCTGCTTTTGGAAAGCCAGCACTTTGCCATGCTGGCCTCTAGGGATCCCCAGCAACTCTTCTCTCTCTTTCTTGAACTTTTTTTTTTTACATTAAAAAAAAGACTACCCTAAGGAAGTCTGAGCACTGTGGAGCTACTCGGTTGGGCATATAGAGCTCCTTGTGCTGAACAAAATGTGTATGCAGTGAGAGGAAGGAAGGAAAGGAAAAGAAGGAAGGAAACTCAAATGGTTTGCATGCATAATATTAACTGTACAAAGCCTTAGAATAGCTTTGTTGCAGTACATAAGCTAACCCCCGAGAAACAGGGTCTGTGGTGTTTTTTCCAAAATTTTGCAGACAAGCAATACTGAGTATTTTGAAGCTCCTAGAATGGAAAAAATGTAAGCAATGGTACTTATGAAAAGGATTTTTAAAAGCAACCCACATCCAGGAAGCACTGGCTGCTTTTGAAAACCCCACCTTCTGTTTTGTCGTAATGAGCAAGGAAAACATCAGAGCTATGAATCAGCTGTGGATTTAACTCAGCAAATTGAACAAGCTTGGCAAACTATCAGGGGCCCAGATAATATCTGGTTCAAAAGCCAAAGTCAACATCTCCAACAAAAATGCAACAAAAACCATCACGATGAGGTCTTAGCAGAGCAGCAACATTTACACCAGAGATAGACCTTTTAATATTTTTCAGGCTGGATTAGCAGAGATTGAAGGAGTCCAGAGAAGGGAAAGGAGGCTTGCTGGCATTGGTGCAGGGTATGGGTAGAGCAAGCACTGGCAAAAATAAAGCTGATTTACCTCAGAAAGAAGAATTGGAGGTGATTTTTCTTGCGTATTCCTGCACCGATGGATAGGCAAACATTGTTCAAACTCTACTCCTACCCCTGTGCCATCATTTGAAAGAGAAGAGTTGGGATCAAGATCAAGACCAGAGTCAGCACAGGGAACAGGATTTCCACAGCTGGAGTGCAGGAGCAATTATAACTTGAGGGTCAAATTGTAAGATGACCAAATAATTTTGTGGTCATTAATGATATCAGTAGGAATCCAAGCTGCAGTGATTATTCTCCTATTCTGTGCTGAAATGATGATTTTCCAGAGGCTGCTGGCTGTGGCAGCATCCCCAGGGTGGGGATCACAGCATCCCCAGGTGCAGGGCTGGACTGCTTGTTCTCTGAAGTGCTGTGAGATCAAAGATACAGGATATATTTAATGCCAAAGGCTACAGGCTAAGGCACATAGAGATTTGAATTTGGGTCTATCTTTCCAGATTGCCAGTGATTGTGATTGCCAGTCCTGCTTTTCTCTTCTCTCCCATTGCCAGTCAAGACTGTGCACAACATGCACCTGGGCCCGATCTGATTGCTGAGGATGGGCAGGAGGAAAGAGGAGGTTGTTGCTGAAGGGCCACGTGTAGGTACAGAGTTGTGAGAAACAGGGGATCTTTCACTGGCAGAAGGGGCAACTTGTGTGGTGGCTCTTGGGGCAATTATTTTGAGGTAAGGGAAACATTTTTTTATGTGGAACCAACTTCCGGTTTAAAAAATGCAGTTCCAGCTTGGGATTGGGGTCAACTAGAAGTCCAGGAGCCCCAAGATGGCAAGCAGATGCCCATTCAGAGAAGTTACATGTGCAGACAATGTTGTATTTAAGAGGGTGTTATGGAACCAGCTTGGAACCAAAGCACCAAAGCACCATCTCTTCAGACACAAGCGAGGGATGGGACTGCATAAACCTTTGCACCCACTGGGAGAATGAGGGGAGTGCAGGGGTCATTTTGAGCTTGCAACAGTCAGTGCAACCTGGCTATAAGGAGGCAGTGGATTGGCAGAATCTTTGACTTGTTTCTCTTGTTCTCTTTGGGTGTGAAAGTTGTGGGATGGTAGCCTCTGCATAAGAAATGTATTTGCTGTGAAGTAAACCATGGCACAGTGAGCTCTTCTTTTCCTACAAAATGGTACAAGAAGTCGTAAGAGATATGCTAAAGGAGAGACAGGATTTGCTGCCAGCTGTTCCAGCAGCCACCACTTTTCAGAGCAGGCCAATGAAGCTGAGGCAGCAGCCTGGTGCCAGGTGTGTGTGTGTGCTTGTGTGGCTGCTGTTGTACATGTGTGTATGTGTGTGCACAGGGGTAACAGGGTGAGGGAAGCCTGCTTCTCTGCTGGCCATCAGACCTCACTGCCCACAGGTTGAGCCCTGAGCCAGTTTGTTGGGGAATTTATTTTGTCTAACTTCATTTTGTAGTTTGGCCTGCCATTCTGCCTTTGGGTTAAACAAAAAATTGGCCAGTGCCACTTGCACTGGGGGGGCTTTAGCCTTTCTCAAAGGGCCATGTTGAGTTTGTTCAGTGGGTGAGAAAACTTTGACTCTCTAATGTACCCATTTAACTCCGTTCTTCCTTGACTTTTGCTTCTCTGTTCCCCTCTCCCCTTTATGACCCTTATTATTTTTCCGTCCACAGCAAAACAGTTCACATCAAGGTAATTGATGATGAGGAGTATGAAAAAACCAAGAATTTCTTCATTGAGCTGATGAGCCCCCGCATGGTGGATATGAGTTTACAGAAAGGTGTAGTACTGGCCCTGCAGACTAACATTAACGTTCTTTCCTCCTCTCTTCCATCTCCTTCCTCCTCTTCTCTTCCTCTGATGTCTCTCTGTCTCCAACTGCTCTGCCCTAAACACTGCTGTGCGCGCACGCTGTGTCACATGGTACCCGTGGGGTGGCATGGGGAGTGGTGCTGGGGCTGCTGAGAGGCAAAGTGGTGAGGGGAGGAGAGAGAGAAGGATGGAGAGCAGTCCTGCTTGTCCATATTTCTGTGGTGACTTGAGAGAAACCTTCTGCCACCCCCACTGGAGGGTCCAAGCAAATTTTGTAGTGTCAGTGGGAAGATGCTGGCTAGAAACACATCCAGCATCTCAGGAGATCATCACCCAGCCCTGGTCCTATGGGTTGTTCCAGTCAGACCCGTCTTAGAAAAACACAGGAATTGAGTCCTGGCAGAGAAGCAGCTCTCTGACTTTGGAGAAGCAGTGGGCAAAGGCTGTGCAACCCCTGGTCTGGTTGTGACAGAACAACTCTGGGAGCAGGAGCTGAGGGCAAGAGAGAGCTAGTGCCCACTTTGGTTTGCCTGGGGGCTCAGGGGTACTGGAGGGAGCCAGATGAGCTGGCCTCAGGGGGAAGAGGCCAGACCTGCTCCAGTGCCCAGGGCATTTCCTTTTGAGCCTTGGAGGCATTGTCCCATTGTGTCCCCTGTGAGGTCCCAGCAAAGCCGACCATCCCTTGGGAAGACTTTATCCTCATTTGAGGAACAGGACAGGGGGATGGGGTAGATACTCTCAAGGAGAGAAAACAATAAGCTGTGCCATTTTAAAAATGGGAGTTAGAACCATCAGCCTCCTTAGCAGCTGGTGGAGCCGTAGCCACTGGCAGAGACCTACCTCACCCCACTGGGGAATGTATCTCTCTCTTCTCCTCAGGTTCCCAGCCCAGAGTCCTTGCAGATTTATTATTAATCGTGAGGGTATTATTACTGTATTTATTATTAATGGTAAGAAGAAATTGGTGTTCCAGCTAAAACACAGTGGGTAGCTCAGGGTGGTGGTCCCTGGTGCTTTTCAGACAACCAATACCCTTTCCATTACCATCTGACACTGAAAAGAAATGCGCTGCAGAAGTCGCCTTCCACTAACCATCAGCAAGGTCCTCCTCCCACTTTTCCCTCCCTCCTCACTCCTTGCCAGCCCCGTCTGCCCCTGCCACCCCCGCTCTCAAGGAGCCGCTGCGAGGATGCTGTGTCCGACAGGCAGGCCGACGCACACCGCCCCAGTGGGGAGGGGCTGCGTGCCAGGAGCCCGCACCGCTGCCGCCGCTGCCGCCGCTGCCGCCTCACCTCCAGCCAGCTGACCCGCTGTACACGGTTGTCTCTCTTGTTGTCCCTACAGGAAGACCATAAGGGTTAAGATAGTAGATGAGGAGGAATACGAAAGGCAGGAGAATTTCTTCATTGCCCTTGGTGAACCGCAATGGATGGAACGTGGAATATCAGGTGTGAGATCCTTTATGAAAAAAATGCAAAAAAGAAAAAAAAATCAGAATCAAGTATCCAAACCCCAAATCCAGAAAATATAACCTTCTTTCTCCTCCTTACCCTTCCTCCTTTTCTCCTCCTCCTGTAGAGGGATCGACTTTTACTCTTTGCCCTCCTGTATTCTTGCTCTTACCCTGTTTCGGTGTCATCTCTGCCTTTAAGAGCCTAGCTTACTTCTGATCCTTCTTTTGTGCAATGCTTGAGTCTGAGAGGCTATGTTATTTTGATTGGGTTTCCTTGTCTTGATCTGTTTTTTGTTCTGAGCACACCTTTGCTGTTCTCCCTGCTCCTGCTTCTTTGCCAGGACCTTGGGGAATGTGAAAGGCAAGAGAAGGGTGTAATGCATGGCTGCCCCCTTCAGCCCCTCCTGTACTCCTCCTGTCCTTCCCTCTGTTGTTGCCTCCAGTGGCACTGCTTTGGTGCTCTTGGGTCCCTATGAAGTGCGGTGAAAAGTCCGTAGGAGAAGAGAGAAGGTGTGAAGTAACTTGGCTTGCCTTTTTTTTGAAATGGTTCTTCATGACTTCCATTTGAAAACCCCTTTAATGTGTCACAGACAATCACAGTCTGTGATGCAGAGGATGTGAAGCTCTACTGAGGTCCTGCTTCATCAGCAGTGAGACCCAGGATCTCCCCAGCAGACCAGGATTCATAGCTGGAGTAAACCCAGACTTATGGTTGTGTCTTGCCTACTTCTATCTTCGTCCTTGTCCTACATGTGTTTGACCCCTTTCTCACGAAGTCTTGCCACTGGCTTCACTAGCTTTGGGGTGGCCTGGGAGGGCCAAGATTTAAACAGAGGCACTTTAGAAAAGGAAATTCAAATCCACCTTCTGGGTGCCTGTTACAGAGTAGAGACAGATGTGTGTGCCCACAGGCTTATTTCTGCTCTCAGGTGCTGCTGTCAGTGATGTGACACCTGGCCGCTGCCCGTGCACTGCACAGCACAGCTTTCCCTTGCTGAAATGTCTTCTGTTTCTTACCTCAGCAGCACAGCAGCTGCCCTCTGGCCAGTCCAAGCTCCCATAGACTGCTCCCTAGGATGTTCAGGATAGACACAGGTTACGTTAGCATTTCAGTATCATACAGCATCTGTGGACTTCTAAAATGTAAACCCATATTTTAATACTGTCAGACTGCCTCCTGCAGCCCACAGGCAATGAGGGATATCAGGTTTCACTTTATCAAGCACAGGCCCTCAATCTTTACCGAAGTCCAACTGCCCTTGAGCAGAAGCAGTGATCAACCTTGCCATATCCCATGGGAGTATGTCCCAGTAATCAGCTGCCCTCCAGGGTAAAGATGTGAGCATAGCTTCTAGGTAGATGTTGTCTGGCCTCAGCTTGTAGCCACTAGTTGTTTTACTACTTTTTTCCATCATATAAAAGAACTATATAATGCCACAGCTTCCATGTAGGTATCTGTTCACTACACCCACAGTACACTCAGATTTCTTCTCGGGCGTTGTGAAGGCCAGATGTTTGATCCTGGATCGACATCTTCAGTCCTGGAACCACACTGGGGTCTCCCATTTCCACATGTGTCCCTTCCCATCTATGGGTCTTCCATCTCAGCAGGTCCAGGAGGAAAATCACAGGCTCCTGGCTTTCTCCTGCTTATGCACTTGGCAGCTTGGAGCAGCACAGTGAATTTTTTCTCAGCTGTCTGTTCTCTGCAGATCCTGCATCCTTTTCTAAACAATGAGCAGAATCAGAATACAGAGTCAGAAATGGGCTGTCTTTATGAAGTCCCACATTTCTTTTTCCTACACAGGTCACGTTGCACCTGGCTGAATAAGAACAAGTGTTTGAAAAAAGTCCAAATGGCCCCTGAAGTGGACCAGTTGTAAAACGTCCTCATTATTACTAGGACTACAAAGCCAGTTTGCTGTATCGTATGTCTCTTATTTACATCTGTGTCAGCTCTAGTCAGTGTGATTGTCTGATTTGCAACAGGCAGAGAAGAGGTCAGAGCTGGACTAAGTTGACCTGCAGCACAGAGCCTGCAGGCCAGGAGATGAGGGCACACCCTTGAACAGACCCTCTTTTGCCTGGAGGAAGTAAAGGACCATGGCAGGGAGGAGACACAGGGCCCTGGTTGGCCTCATTAGAGAGCAGTCAGAGTGAGAGCACCATGGTTTTAAAATCCAAGAGGCAGGAGATTGAACTGCATTTGTAAATGTTGCTGGCACAAGGTGGCACAGTCGCTACACTAAATCCAGGGCATCTGGAAAGATCCCCAGCTCCAAAGTGCTGCACTTTGTGACATCTCGGATGAGCCCACCTTGTGCCTGGCATGAAGAATAAGGAGCTACGTGAGGCTTTCCCACAGAGAGCATTGTGAGCGATCAAGAGCAGATGCTGTGGCCAGCAGCTTCACAGAATTCATGCATGAGCAGCTGGCTCCCGGCGGAGAGGAGGCAGCCCGGGCCACACACGGGCTTGCATATGCTCAGGCTTTGGGAAGGGATGCTCGTGCTGACTCCAGCACACGTGTTCCTGCCAGCATCATGCAGGTGCTGCCATTGCCCCGTGCCCACCGACAGGGAAAATCCCACACCACAGTCACCTAGCTGGGACTTTGCTGGGTTTTGTTGTGGTGATGGATGTACCCCCACGTGACTCACACAGCAAGGGCAAAGCACAGCTGTTGCCTCTCCTTGGGGGCCCAGGCCCGGTAGCTTTTGAGGTAGAATCTCTCTGGATTTTGGCATTTCTTCCCAGTGCTGCAAAAGATGCCATTTTCTTGACAGTGTGTCCTCATTTTGTTGTTACTCCTCACTTAGCTGTGTCATTCTGAGCCTGTGCCTCAGTGCTGTAGGAGGATTGATGCTCTCAGCTATTTGCAGCATCTTCAAAACCTCTCCTGGCTCCTCTGGAAGCAGGGTGGCGTTGGGCACCTCAGATGAATGGCAGTCATGTTTGGAAGTAATCTGCAATCCGGGTCACGCAGAGACAGCCTGTTGTGCCTGCACTGCCATAGCTTTGTGCTGAGGGCCCAGGACTTCTCCATGCAGAGAGCAGCTCCTGGCTTACCTTAGGGATACAAACTAGGTGGCAGTGATGAAATCAGGGGTGAAATGTTCCCTGAAGTGATGGCAGAACTGATGACAGGGAGTAGTGTGTGCTTTTCAAAGCAGCCTGGGGCAGAGTTTGAGTGGTTTATTTTGGGATGCAGAACTTAGTCTGGAGTCTGGTGCTATTGAGACCCAGTGTGCTGTCCCTGAGGGTCCCCACACTACTGCAGGCTGTGGTGGCTGTGGTTCCTGACAGACATGCAGTGGAGGAGGATGGCAGGTGGGAGCAGGGCTTGCTACCACATGGTTGATTTGCATTACTGTCTGTGCTGTCCTGTACACTTGCCAATACAAAGCAGTCACCTCCAGTCAAGGGAACTTCTCTTGACCCTCATCAGAGCTGTGGGACACAGGGGTCTCCAGGAGGGTCTCTGGGAGGGCCAGAACTCTACATGAAATTCATCCCATTGCTCTTGCTCTCTGCACCTGCTAGCACCTTACTGGAGGAAAAATCATCTCTACTTAGAAGTGTTCCTGTGGTGGTCCAAACAAAAAATGCCTGTCTTCAGGTTGACCAGGTCTTGCAGAATGCAGAACAGTCACTGATACAGCCTTTGAACTGGAACATTTTGCATTATCTGCAGATGCTGCTCCTCACTGTTCATCCCCAGTTACATCAGTCATGCTGCTTTGAGCCTTGGGATACTCAGTTGTTAACCCTTACTGTAAGGAAAGGTGACCACTTACTCCTGCTACATAAATGCTATATCTACTTTGCCTCACAGGTCATCTGTTCTTTTTCACCAATGACTTTCTCTAGCTGGAGTTTTTCGAAGTCTTTCTGATCATCCAAACAAATCACATCAAGTAGTTTTACTATAGCAGCTCTTTTTGTTGATGTGCTCCAATAATTCAAAGAGATGAGAACAGACCTGAGATTGGTATCTTGCCAGCCTGGCCTGTGATGACGACCAGTACTGGCTCAGTAGTGGCAAATCAGATGCGCAGAGCACTGACAAAGATGGTGCTTGATGCAAGCTTGTCATATCAAAGTGGGTGAGTGTGAGTAAAAAGAAATCAAAGAGAGAGACTCAAATTCTTTGCTTGGCCAGGATGGTAAATGTTGTTTTTTTTCTATCCTCTTGGCCATTTCCCAGGTTTCCTGACTTTCTTTGTCCTCTCCATTTCTAAGAAATTAATCTTCAAATCCTTGTCTCACCTTTCTTCCATATGCAAAGTCATGTAAACTGAATCCCTGTTTAGTGAGTGTTGCAGGGTTTTGAAACTTCCCTGCACCTTGAACCACATTTCTGGACATCCTTTTGTCAGCATCTTTTTTAAGAGTTCCTGCAGGGAAATGAGTCTCTTCCTTTATGATGAGTTGCTCTCTACTGGTTTGACTCTTGCTCTCATAGCAACTCTGCTATTGTGTCAGCTCACAACTCAGAATGAGGATTTTGCTGCTATTCCAGCAAGATTTTGGAGTAATACTTTCTTCACACATCAGCTTTCACACTTTTTCCTCAGCTCTGGATTACGGGAGAAAAACTTGCTTTGTGCCCCCTCGATGAAGTTGCTCTTCTGCTTAAATTGTGGTTAATCTTAGTGTTGATACAGCCTGAATGGCAAGTGAGGCTACTTTGGAAGATGTCACTTGATTGCAAATAATGGTGCAAATAGCATGTGGAAAAATATGTTACATGAGGGTTACTAGGAATCAGCTTGTGAGAATTCAGCTCATGGCACCGTGGTGGAAGAAGATTCAACCTCAGGACTGATGCTTGAAGGCTGAGTCTTGAGGGTCATGTTTCGTAAAAAGGACTGCCAATCTTCATACAAAGTTTTGCTTCAGAAAGCATGTCTCCCAAAAGATAGGACTTTTCTGAAAATGGGAATACAGATGGTTGGCAAACACTTTTAACAGCTGGTTGGCATTCCCTGGCTTGGGAGGATTTTGTCTGAAGTCTTCTCAGCCCTCCCAGCACAGAGTCAATTGGTGCAGACAAATCTCATAGCACATCTCCTTCTAATTAAGTGTCAGCACCTCTGATAGGAAGACTTTGTGCCCAGAGGAAGGATTTAACTGCAAAGAAGGAAGGATTCCCAGCTTGGATTGATCCATCAAGTTACCTATATCAAAATATTGATGAAATTATTTGACTTGGTACAAAGATCCATACCTGTTTAAGATAAGCTGTATCGATACATGTGCTGCAGTTTTCTGAAGTGTGGACAGATGCTAAGAAACTCCTTCTTCATCAACTTCATCAGCTGCTGATGAGAACACAAAAAAAATGTTAGATTGCTGTTACCTCATTCCCTCAAGGTTTAATAATTTGCTCACAGCTCTGTGATTAGGCTGAATGCTGTTGATTCTCCTGATGGAGAGGAGTTTCTTGGAGTCTGCAAGAGCTTTGCTATTGACTTCAGTAACAATAACATTCAGGTTAATGCTGCAAAATCTCTTCCTTGTTTAGCCTATAAAAAAACCCATGCTTACATCTCTTCACCATCTATTAGGGAAACAGTTTACTCACCTCAGTGAGCAAATCTGGAGGCAGAGCCTGTGGACAGTTACATCTGGAAGATGGAGGATCATTATCTCTTTGGGGAAGTGAACCTGTGTTTCATATGGTCACTTCTTGGTCACCTTTGAGTTTGCAGGGAGTGGAGGCAGCGTGTTCTCTTTGCCTTTGGCATCCTGTGACTGCCCTGCTCTGTGACTGAGAGTCTCCTCAAAATTCATCCTCCTCTCCCTCATTTCAACTCACACTCTAAATCCCAGGCCTTTAACAAGGATCCTCCTATTTATACAGTGGCTTCTTGGAGTCTTTAGGGATACTGATTAGAAAAGATTTATGTTAATGAAGAATGAGTCCAGAATAAAGCATGCAGCATAGTCAAATCTCTTAGTAAGATAAACAGCAGAGCAAAATATTTCACTGTTTAGAAAAGGGCAGGGACACACATTCAGTACATCGGGTTGCTGTAAACACAGGATTGCTGGATTGCTGGTCTGCTTCAATCCCAAGCCTAGTTCCTCTTGCTTTAAGCTTTTTGGAACTAACAGAGGTAATGTAGGTAATGAAATTCCTGATCTGTAACCCACACCAACATGCATGTCCCAGCAGAATTTGACCTCAAAGTATACCAAAAACATCCAGATTACATGGCTTATTTTCAGCAGCTTTTTAAAATTCAGGTCTAAGTTTTCAGGGTTGGCAAGTGAAGCAGAGTTCATGCATGCAATTTTGACTTCACCTAGTCAAAACCAAGCCTTCAGGGCAGAGAAGCCCCAGTGAAGGAGGAACAGGGATATCCAGAGCTAAAGGCTTTAGGTCCTCCTGGGTGAGTCAGCATCACAGCCCCCTTATCTGCAGGCACACGTGTTTGTCCACAATCACACCATGCAAGGGTTAGGTAAGGGATACTCTGGACTGCTATTTTGGATTTGGCTGCGGCGGAGCTAATTTTAGCAGTTCCCTGTACGAGTACACATGTTAAGCCTCTGAGACTACCTGAGATGCCAAGAGCAGTGAGGTGGCCTGGCTTGGCCCCATAAGGAGCATGATGTGCAGAGCAGCAGTGCAGGAGATGGAGGGGTGCCCTGGGGAGGACTGGAGGGATGCAGCTCAGGCTGGGGAGAGTAGAGAGAGGCTTGTGGGATGGGAACAGCATGGAGGCCATCAGTGAAGCTGGTACAGGTACAGCATCCCCAGATGGGCTGTCAGGAAACATTACAGGTCAGGGCTAAGGGCATATTAGCAGATGTGTGTGCAGGAAGAAAGCTTTAGTCCGTGAAATCATTTTCTTGCTTGCATGCACAGCATTCACTCAGAAATATAAAGATAAAATAATCCCTTGGCTTTCTGCATGCTGTATTCTTGATGTTTCATTCATAGCTTTATAGGCTTCTTCAAATATTCATGTATCATATCATAAGTGAAAGGGAGAAAAATTGTTCTTTTTCAGGCTCACAAGCAAATGGGAAAAAAAATAAACCCAAATCCCAGAGCAGTATAATAACAGTTTTAAAAAACATGAGGAACCAGTGGGTTTTTTTAATAGCCACAGTAGCGTAGGGTCCCAGTAATATTTCATTATATTACATTTGAACACCAAATCGACCCATTGTACTAATGCTTGTAATTGCAAAAGGCAAATTAAACTTCTGCACATTGTCTGGAGAACCAGAAGACCATGGAACAGTAAGGAGGTCAGCATGAACTGCAGCAGAACAGAGCTGCAAGGAAAGTCCAGATTCATTCTACCAGGGGTACTGATGAACCTGTTGGAGACTTCAAGGAGAGGTGTGTGTGTGACAGGAGGTGGTGCAGGCAGAGCAAACGTCCCATTGCATCTTGTGGCTCAGTGGCACTGTACTTTATGCAGAATGTACTCACAAACAGTTTCCCCAGAGTTTCTGACTCTCAAAAGGAATTGACCCTGAAACAGAAGGGATGCTTAGCAAGAAGCCTCTTCATTTCACCTTTCACTGTGCCTCACCTACCCACATGGACAAGGGAGATCTCTTGGATTGCCCACAGTCCATCCATCTGGGAAGATGGATCGGTGGATTAAGATCTTGACTGGGTTAGTGTCTCTCTGCAGACTGTTGGGAAAGCTGTGCCCATGGTTGCTGCTCAGCAGAGCAAGAAAGTGACTGGGTGTCAGGACTCAGGATTAGTTTCCCTGGCTCTGCCATGGATGTGCTGTGCAACCTTTGATAAATTGCTTAGGAAATCACTTTCAAATGGCACAGATACAATTGGGTGCATCTATATAAAAGTGCCTGCTTTTCAGAGGCCCGAACCAGCAAGTCTGGGAAAATTAGCACTTTTGGACTCCAGCCCACTTCTGAGTTTGCAAAATGTTCCCTTTAGCTTCTTTTTGCTTGCTTCACCATCTGTCAAATAGGGCTGTTAATACTGACTCTGTACAGAGTTTTAAGCTTCTGAGACAAAAAGTGCATGATAATAAGTGTTAGTAATTACAATACTATCATCACATGCAACCAAGTCTTTGGGGATTGGTTTGCTCTTTGAAAAACAAGTAGAAGTTAAAGCTAAGGCACAGACTTGGTCCTTCGCCCCTCTCAAAGAGAGTTTGAGGTTTTTTATTATAGGGACTCTGCTGTAGCTGGTTTGATACCTGGATGTAAGCTGTGGCTCTCTGGGTTACACTTAAGAGGGATCCAGCCAGATGTTTCTTTGTGACAGCTCTGGGGAGTGGGGAATCAAGAGAGGAGAGGGTCAGAGGGTCACTGCCCAAGGGGGATGGGCTGTGTCTGTATGGAAAGCCAGAGTAAGGTCATCTCTTGCAAGGACCTTCACCCCTTTCTCTTTTCCTCCCACCTCAAATCTCAGGGCACCATGCAGTCAGATTTCCTGACAGGCAGTTGCATCTCACTATGGTGACGTTTCATGGCCTGTGTCCATGCAGCACTGTCAGGCAGACCAGCAGTTTGGAACAAAGATATCCAGGAGGACTCAAACAGTGATGCTCTACATGTGTCTATGCTCCTCTAGGCACCCTGACCCTCTGAAAGTGGTACCTGTGGGGTGTGGGATAGGTCTAGGTGATCCAGGACATCATCCTGAGGGATGATGCATGGCCGCGTTACCCTGTGCCCCTTTTAACACTGGAGGCCAACTGTTTTATCAATGCCTCTCTCTGATGCTGCTCTTCTCAATCAGCTGCCCATCACCTTCTCTTCTCAATACCTACAAGTGAATTGGGGCTCCTCTGTTGTGCCAAGCCCTGCCACGACTACACATAACCAGCTTAAGCAGGGGCACCTCCCACGCCTTTGGGTCAGTTTGGGTTGTGTCAGGCCCCAGTGGCAAGTGTAATTGCCCTCCTTCCCCCCTTCCCCTTTCCCTCCTTGCCACTTCCCCCCAGCTGCATCCCATCCCTTTGCCTTTGTTGGGGGGCACGGGGGGACTTTGGGGAGCCAGTGCCATGGTGCTCACTGGAGCACCCCAGTCTCCTCTCCATCTTGCTGCTGTGGTGTCTGCTCCCCAGCCTGTGCCCAACATGCAGCCCTGGTGAGCTCGCACGCTGCCTTGCACCATGTCCATTGCTCACTGACAGCCTTCATCTGCAAAACAGCTTTTTCCTGACGGATATTAACTTTTCCCCTTTTTCTTTTCTCTGTCTTTCTCATGTTCTCTCACCACAGCCCTACTGCTCACGCAAGGTAAGTGCTTTTTCTCCTTTCCTCTGGCTGCTCTGGCTCTCTTTTTGTCCCTTTTGGTGTTTGTTGTGTTGACAACCCAAGCTCATGGTGTTTGTGTCTAGCATGAACTAGTTAAGAGCAGTACAATTAAGAAAATAACAGTGATTGATTGACATCTAAGAGCATTTCCCATATTCCAGAGTTTTCCTTGCAGTTTGGGAGAGATGATAGAGCTGCAAAGCAACACATGCAGCTATGCCTGGTCTGAAGCTGTGACTTGGGCCTCTCTTTAGGCAGCTCTGGTGCTTGGGTTGTGCTGATGCACTGGAGAAACAGGGATTCCTGCAGGGAGGAACAGTGCTGCCTGGGGTGGGCAAGGGTTCAGGGTTGTGCAGGTGCCCCCTTCCCGTGGAGGGTCACACGTCACCCCTCAGTGCCTTCACCCCTGTGCACTCCACCTCCCATCCTAGGGGTTCCCCAGGGTGTGCCCAGCACCAGAGCAGTACTACCACAATACAGTCATCACCATTTCCCTCATCACTCTCAGCTCTGGTTCTGCACTCTGCATCTCCTGTCCCTGTGTCAGGATTTCATGTATATCAATACAGAGCCCCTCTTCCTTGACTGAAATCCCATTACACTTTATCCCACTGTGGTGCAATGTACGCCTCCTGTACTGTCGTTATTCCTTCAATTCCAGATGTGATTACTGTTGAATTTCCACTAAAGAAGCATTTCTTGTAAGATAAGGGTGGGCATGCAGGGTGCAGAGAGGAGCTTGAAATCCCACAAGTTTGTGAGCAGAGCTGAAAACCAAAGCATTCATGGTGGCTGAGCTGTGCTGCAAATCAAAGTAGCAGCATCTGCCACGCAGGCTTCAGTCCTTCCCCTTTTCGGAGGATGCCAAATCTGCTGCACAGGGGATGTCCTGAGCCCATTGGACTAATTAGAAAATTGCTAGTGGCAGGCAGAAATCCCCAGTTCCCGAAATACCAGCTTACGGTGTTTGTGGAAAACTCCTTGGAATGGTTTGGATGGTTTCCTTTGTTACCTCTTCAGATCTGGGAGGAATGGAAATAAGTTGAGCACAGTGTTATTCCCAGTAATTTCATTGCTTTAATTCAGTAGCTGCCTAATTTGATCAGAACCCCGGGAACCAAATAATTTCTATTAAAATAAGATAACTTTCCTCTCTCTGTTTTGATCCCACTGTTTTGATTGCTTTTGGCAGCTGCTATTGGAGAACTTGGTCATCAGCTATGAAAAGTTACTTTTCGGTTCATAAGGGAGAGGCTCCTCTGTGTCTGGTGAGGGGTCCCTGGGGTGCCCCCTTGCCAAGCAGCCTCAGGTGCCCTCTGAGCATGTGACGTGTTGGGCTGGCGGTGCTTGGCCCCCACATGTGCTTCAGTCCAGCAGCAGGCCGGCAAGCAGGCACGTGCTGGAGTGTCACTCAGCAGCAATCATGGCTAATCAGTGGGGAGGGAAGCGACATCCTCGTTTAGTCCATGTCATGTTAGATTTAGGTTACACAGGCACACGGGAATCCTTGTTTAAAAAATGCATTGTTGGACGTTTCCGTGGAATCCATCGGTCCCGCACCTCGTCCCTTGCCTCCTGGAGCAGCTGGCACAGCTCTTCCTGGGCAGCATCCCATTCCTGGGGATGTGTCCGTGGGACTGCTGGGTGCCCTGGCTCTTCTCTGCAGCCCTGGGGCATTCCCCTTCCCATGGCACTGCTTTGGTAGCCCCTGCAGTGCCAGCAGCTGCACAGGCCCCACTCACAAGAGTGATCCCTTCTCTTCACAGAAAGTGTGGGTTCCCTGATGGATGGGCCCAAGTGACAATGCTTCTCTTGTCCCAAGAGCCCTTATCTGGGGAGAAATGAGAGATTCTGACTTTGGCCCCCTGGCCTTGCAGGGCCCTCCCAAGGAAAACAGAGCCATGAATTTTACACAAGGTGAAATCACTGGGCAGGGCACTGGTTCTGCTCAGCATTTATTTCTTCCAAATTTCTTCTCTCTCTGAGCCAGACTTGCAAGGCCATGCAATGCTTGGCCATGTGTCCAGCACCAACTGTTCAGGTTTCAGAATAGCATGGGATAGCTGTGGAGAGACTTGAGAGTCTGGGGGATTTTTTTAACCTTCTGTTAGGTATCATACTCTAGTTGAGGTGTTAGGGCATGGGTTGGACTCGATGATCTTAGAGGTCTCTTCCAGCCTAGTCATTCTATGATTCTGGGACAATGTGACACTGGCAATGATCTCTCTGTATGTTGTTTATACAGGGAAATACTTGATAACCAAAGTGTAGAGGTACTCCAGTTGTCCCTGCCTTTGCCAGCAAGTCGAAGAGCTGCTCTCAAGGTCTTTCTAGCTTTGCAAAAGTCACTGAAAACTTGAGCACAGTCTTTGCTTGAAAGTTCTTGGGCTCAAGTGATCTAGATTTTTAAAGGGCTGTGGAATTACCTAAACGGTAAATACTTCTATATCATAATTTCTATATATTCATCCAGTTCATAGAAAGTATTTCTAAATATGTTTCTTTATTTATGTATTAAAAACTCCCACGACCACTTTGCAATGGGAAAGACTGAGGAGCAGAGATGCCAGTTGTCTGGCCAGTTGGGGATGGTCATGTCAGCAGCAATCTCAAGGCAGAGCCAGGAGTGGAATAATGCTCAGTTCCCAGCCCTGTGCCTTAGCCTCCCTCAAATGAATGTGCAGCATTTCCCAGTTAGCATTAAGGAACGCTGGGGTATGCATACGGGATGTATCATGTCTCAAAAATAGCTTTCAGGGCTAAGTAAGCAGATTCCTTACATTTTAGAAGGCAGCCTAGGCTGACAGTGCTTGTTGTATGTCTGTATGTGCTTCCATAAAGGGCATATCCATATGCTAATCTCCAAAGCCAGAGTGTCTTTTAGCCAGAAGTCTTCCCCAGTTGTGACTGACAGCTTGACAGTGCTCTGGAGAGAGGAACTCATTCATGTTCACTATTTACTTTGTTTAGCCAGGATTATATCTTAATAAGCGACAACAAAAAAAAGATCCCATTTTAATTGTTGTTTTAATTTCTTCCTAGCAGCACAGTCCCCAAAAGAGGTGACCTTCATGTAGATACATGCCCGCTCCAGAAATGGATGGAGACAAGATATAGTTCAAGGAGTGTGAAATGGCCTTCATAGCAATCTTTCATGAATACATTGCTGGTTTTAATCCAATTTATTTAGCAAGTGTCAGGGAATACAAACTGGTCCATAGTTGTTTGGTAGTCTTGCAGCATATCCTAGGTGATGAGTATCTACCTCTCTGATGGTGTTACAGGGCCTTCCCATTGCCTGCTTCAGCTCAAAAGATGCAGTGGCCAGATTACACCATAGAAATGGACTTTATCTAACTTTGATTTATAATGTGTCCAGGAAGCCACAGGCAATGCCTAGTTCCCATCTGATCCCCCCCCAGTCTGAAGGAGGTTGAGTGGGCAAGCAATGCACGATGTAGGAGCACAGCTCAGTGCTCCCCTTTCCCTGGGAGAAATACAAGGAGGACGGGATATTCTTACAGTATTTTGAGCCCAAGAAATGGCCTGTCATGTGCAGGTCGGAAAGTGCTTTGCAGATCATTGCAGCTCAAGTCCTGGGATGGCCCTTCAGACATGAGGTGAGACAGACAGACTGAGACAGACGGGGGGTGAAAGCTGAGCAGTGAGCATGGCAGGGACATGCCCAGGGCTGCAGAGCACAGCAGTGGCAGGACCAGAACCAGGAGCTGCTCAGCCCCCTTGTCTGTCATAGCTTTAAGGGTCTGAACAAAGCAGAATGAGAGCATGGAGTGATTTATCTGAGAACCTCTTCTTGCTTCCCGCACAGCCCAGCACCTAGTGGGTATCAGCTGTGGCTGTTGCTACAGCCCAAACAAAAGCATTCTTCATCCTCATTCCTCCCACCCAGCCTTTGATTTTACCAGACCTGTTGTCTCCCTTGCTTGTAGCATATTCTAACTCATCCCTGGCACCCAGAGCAGGATATCTTGGTGCAGCAGCTGGCACAGCAGCCCCAGCTTGCCTGGCCTCAGCCTGTACGTGCTCCTGCAGCACAGAGAGGTTCCTTACACTCAATGGTAGCACATACCTGGGTGCCAGAGCAGACTGGGTCTAGGGGACCCGTTTCTGGCCACCTTCTCCCTTCCAGGGAGGAGATGGAGGCAGCCCAGAAGGTCTTGGCAAGCTCTCTTCTTGATAGGCACAGCCAGACCTTATCAGGCTTAATTGGAGTTGACAGCAGGGAGTCCAGGGTGCAATCCACATTGAAAAGTAGGTACTGATGCAGATACAAACAGAAATCAGGCTAGTTAATAATTAAGCTGCAGCTTGGCAGCATTCACCTTGACAGACTTGACCTTCCAAATTAAAATCTCTCTCCTAACGCACAAGCCCCTCCATCCTCACTCCCCTTTACTTTGTGTTTTATTTATCTCAGACCTTGGTAGTCTTCTTTGCAGGCTACCACACTGGGGTGATGTGTGACACACCTCACAGATGTCCTGTCTCTGCTTCCCGGAGGAGCCCTCCAAGACCCCAGCCCTACACCACACTGTGTGGGAACATGTTCCACGCTTGCTGTGGGGTTAGCAACCTCCTGTGGCTCTACAGGCAAGCTGGTGCACCCTGTGCTGACTGAAATGCTTCCCTAAAATGCAGGAGCATTGGGATTGTTCTCTGCTACTGGGTTGTAGCAAGAGTTTATTTGTTCTCAGCTATTGGGTTGGTACACACAGGCTCAACTCAGCCCTCAACATCCCACTGAAACAGGCAGACCCAACAGGCCTGGAGCAGGCTTAGGATGGGATCTGGTGTTTTGCAGAGATTGACACTGATTCCTACCACAAGATGCTCATGTGTCCTAAACAGTAGGTGGGCAGAATTGGTGGAATTGTGTAGGTGCTTCATATCGCTCTTTGAAGGTGCTTAGCTCCCCGCCTTAACTGCATGGCAAGTATGGGTTTGGGAAAAAAAAATATCAGCTGGGCTCCTAAATTTGTCCTTCCTGCCACTGCCTTAATTTCAGAAATCAGTCAGCAGCCTGGTATTTAGCACCTATGGGTCACTTGCATGAGTGCATTGAGCAAGAAGATCCAGCACAGTACTGACATGGGAATCTTGTGTTTTTCTCCTACATTAGGATGGAACCTCAGTGAAAATAAAATGGCAGCTTAAGTGTTTTCAGATGCACCTTTGAAATTTATTAGGTTTCTGTGCTTTGCTTTCCTGTTGCGTGTTCACAAATGTGACTACATTTTAATGAGACATTAAGGAATTACCTCCTTTCTTCCTTATCCAAAAGCTTCCACTATTTGCATTTCTATGAGGTACCCATTTGGACATGCTCCCTGTGCCTGTTCTGTGGTTTGCTTGCAGCTGACATGGAAAGACTTAGCTTGGTAGTCATGTTCCATCATCTGTCCCCACAGGATGCCCTTGATGTGCCTTCTTGGGTGCCTGTGTTCTTCTGTCTGCACCCCAGCTCACCGTACACATGGCAGAGGAGTGACATCAGGGCCTCCATTATTCATGTCTCCCTGGAAGTGCTGTCAGTAGGCTGAAGGTCTCCAGTGCCAGTCAGCTTGTCTCTTCACTCCAAGTGGCTTACCTAGGGCTTGAAGGTCTCTGGTGACACTTAGTCTGCTGGCAAGGTGCCTTCTGGAATAGCAGGACTCCCACCACCTTCACTTTGTGGGGTGTCTGGTCCCAAGCTGATGCTAGCATCCAGCCCCTAGGCTGACAAACACTCTTGGATGTGGTTGTGTTGCTTGATTTACTCTAAGAGGTACCTGGCAAGTGATTGCCTTGCTTGTTGGTGATCCAGAGGTGGCTTGCAGAGACAGCAAAGCCACATGCTAGAAGGTGCAAGGTTCTGTGAACACAGGCATTCCCATGCAGCCTGCCCAACAGCCCTGGACGTGGCACACACTGAGAAGAGGTGCAGGAGATTTTTCTCCTCAGGGAGGGATTCAAATTTTGCACTGTCCTGTCTGGTGCAAGTACATAAATTAGCATTAGCAAGATGCCAGGTTCTGGGATAAGGCTGTGTTGGATACCATTTCCTATGGAGATAAGAAAGCTTGCTGCACTGCATGTGCCTGCAGACCTGCCTGCAGTTCAGCCTCGCCTTGAGGCATAACATTTGCGTGAGGCTCTATGTTCTCTTACCATGCCAAAGGCTTTGGTTAAATCAGTTAGATTGGGGACTGAGGTTTCATTGCATCATTTCTCCTGGAGTTATGCTGAGGAAATTCTGTCTGATATTCCCTATTTTCAGAGCGTTTCCTCAGATTCCAGACATTTGCTTTCTGTACTTTGCAACTTAGGCAGGAGCCTAAGGGACTGCGCCGCCAACTGTGACCACAGCTTTTCAGATGTAGTTATTCCAGGGAAGGTTGTAGTGAGTCAGACTGTCACCAAGTCTGGGCTTTGCAACCCTGCTGGGATGGCTGTAGTGCTTTTGCTCAGTTCTGTATTGTCAGCACATGTCAGCATGTGCTCAGCTCATCTGCCAAGTTAGGCTTTGTGGAGCTGAGGGTGCCTTTGCCCCTGACCTTCAGGTTATGGGGAGCTCAGACAGAAGTAAAGTCACATCATACGTGCTATGGCAACTGATGTGTGAGCACCTGCATTTTCACTGATGGACACTCCTTGTCATCTTCCACTCCCAACTAGAGCAAGAGACTGGACTTTCTTGTTCTGTGTCTTAGAAAAAGAGATGTACATTATATATGACTCCTTGTTTCAGTGAATATAAGTTCCTTGAATCTTGTTCTTGATAATTATCAGTTCATGCCTCCAAGTGTAGTGTAAAGCAGAACATTTTCATAGAATCATGGAATCATAGAATCATTAAGGTTGGAAAAGACCTCCAAGATCATTGAGTCTAACCTTTGACCAAACAGCACCATGTCAACTAAACCACAGCACTAAGTGCCACATCCAGTTGTTTCTTGATCTCTTCCAGGGATGGTGACTTCACCAACCTTCCTGGGCAGCCCATTCCAATGGTTAACTACCCTTTCAGTGAAAAGATGTGCTCTCTGCATTCCCCAGCATCCTGCATTGCCCTTCTTCTCCAGATGCTGTGCTCCTCTGTCTCTGTAATTTTTTTCTAAACTTATGGGGATTCCTGAATCCAGATGACACTGCCTTGGAGCTAGGCAGTAATGATCTTGATGTAGGTCATTGATTTCAAATGATGGATGCAACTTTTCTATTTCTGTGATGGGTTATAATAATGTCACCTGCCACAGGAGTTACATGTTTTGTAAACTCTGAAGGTCTTGCAAGGCTTACAGTCTTGCAGTCGATCTAGCCAGGCAGATGAAGAAGTCAGAGTTTATAAATAGATTTCACTGGGACTGCATAATTTCTATGTGAGATTCAGTGTGAAGTATGAGTATACTGGAGTCCACATGGGATTAATCACATCTGAGGCATTACCTGGGCATTTGTAACCTCTGCAGGAAACCTCAGGTAATATCTGACCCACTGCTTAGCCAGAACAAGATATTCTGCCTTTGTGATATGCCCTCCCATGTTCTAAAGGGCTCCACCTCCCATTCCCAGGCTCAGCTAGGCCCTGTATTGCAGCTTGTACATCCTGACTGGTCAGGCACAGGAAAGCCAGGGGGAGCCCAGCCCCTTTCTTGAGATGTCAGTTTTACAGAGAGCCCATCAGCATGTGCCTGCACTTAGGCATGTGGGTGGAAGAGGAGACCTAGGCCAGGACTAGGGACACTGCCAGGGAACCCTTCCAGCTGGTTGGGATGCTCCTTCCCATCTGGGTGACCAGAACCCTCTTGAGGCACCTTGCTGGGTTAGCTGGGTCATCAGCGAGATTGAGTCTGACACAGGGTCATCTCAGCGTGCTGCTGACCTGGGTCCTGGTTTAGTTTCCTTCAGCAGAAACTAAATACAGAATTACAGACTGTAATATGTTGAAAGGAACCTTGAAGATCATCTGGTTTCAACCCCATTCTTATGGGACACCTTTACCTAGGTTGCTCAAACACCACATCCAACCTGATTTTGAACTTCAAGGGACAGGGCATTCACATCTTCTCTGGACAACACGTTCCAGTGCTTTATCACCCTCATTGCATTACGAAAGGAAAAACTACTTGTTTCATTACTTTCTTCTTGTTACCTTTTCCAGCTCATGTGTGGTTTACATGTGGTTGTGACTGTGTGTGTCTTGAGTGTTACATCAAGCACTGAGAGGCGCAAGGAGCCAACCATGATTTTCTACTAAAAGGGGAAATAAAAGACTCTGTCTCTTGTTCATTCAAATCAGGGAGCACGTCAGGGTGTTAGAAGTGTCTTAAAGGGCACTTCTCCCAAATGGCAGAATGATTTTGGTACCTTGGTCTCCCCAAAACTATGACTGCTGCAGGGGTGATGGGAGAGCATGTGTCATCCGATACACGGATGTCATTCAATACAGACTGAAGAAACATTAAAGAGGGTTTTTGTTAATAAATTAAAAACATGTTGCCTGTGTTCTTGGTGACTGATATTCAGAAATCTTGGTCCTTTGTTTCTGTGGTCCAACACGCCACCACTGCCCCCCAAACTGCTGTGTGAACTTAGCAAGCTGGGAGGGGGCTGCAGGAGCCCATGCTCAGGCCCTGCAGACAAGCCCCCATGGTGCCCTGGAGGTGCAGGGCTGCTGCCCACAGCTTGGTGTTGGCCTTGCTTTCACAGAGGTGGCTGAGAGGAAGATGACGGTTGAAGAGGAGGAAGCCAAAAGAATTGCAGAGATGGGCAAGCCAATACTCGGCGAGCACCCCAAACTGGAAGTCATCATTGAGGAGTCCTATGAGTTCAAGGTGAGTAGGTGTCCTAGGGGTCCTCCAGGAGGGGAAAGCCATGTGGCACTGTCAAGCACCTTTGGAGAGCAGGACTGAGGGGACAGCATGTGCAGGGAAAGGGCTGTTGAGAGAGGAAAAGAAGTATGTAATGCAGTAAAGGGTGGGTGAAGTCTACAAGAAATGTCAAAAGTAGCAGCTTCTGATTGGTGGGGGTGGAGGGAGAAAGGCAAGAAGGCCCTGCTGGAAGCAGGAGAAGCCAGTGGGCAGGAGGATCCAGGAGCAAAGCTGTCTCTGGTGAGGCAGGGTTGAGGGAAGAAGGATTGAGGTGTGGCAAACAAGCTGGCTCTGGTGAAGTTTGGATCAGCCAGTCCCAGGAGAAGGTGAGCTCAACCCTAGTCATAGACTAATCTAGCTGGTAGGAGAGTGCTTGTGACACTTCCACAAGTTTGGAAAGGGTCTGTGAGATGACAGTGCATTGCAAGATCATCCTTGCCCACTAGCAGCTGGTTTAATTGATGTGTATCTTTATTCCCACAACAGAGCACCGTGGACAAGCTGATTAGGAAGACAAACCTGGCTTTGGTTGTAGGGACACATTCCTGGAGGGACCAGTTCATGGAGGCCATTACTGTGAGCGCAGGTGAGGGGGACATCAGTAAATCCATACGAACATCCACAGGATTCATGTAGCCTGGAGTGACAGCATCTCCCTGCTCAGTGATGCTCAGCTGTGGTGACCCATCAGCAAAGCCAGTTCAAAGAGCTCCTCTGCTCCAAAAATAGTGGGCCTTTGCAGGTACATTAGTGAAGAGCCCAGGAGATCCATCTTCTGGTGCAGAGCCCTCCAGAAGGACAGTTTTCAAAGGCTGCATCAGCTGGCAGTGCTCCTGCTGCTTTGGTGATCTGATGAGCAGTGTATAGGCAGCAAAATCCCATCCTGGCTGGGATCCTGGCCAGTGCGGGTAGCTCCTACTGGGAGATGTCCTGCCATAGCCAGTAGGGAGTAGGGAGTAGGGAGGGTTACCACATGAAGACTGGAGATGTTGCCTCATGAGACAGCAGCTGGTGAAGGAAAAGGTCCAGAGACTTGCCAGCTGTTGCCTGATGAGGGAGCTCCCTACTTTCAGAGCCAGGCAGCTGTGGGGAAGGTATTTTAGGCACATCTATGCCGTTAATGGCAGTTGGGCATCTTTCTGAGCCTTTCCTTGATGGTTGGTTTGGCTTCTGCCCCAAAGGGGTGTTTTCCACCCAGCTGTAGAGGAGACAGTGGATGGCCCAGTCCATGCCCTGGAGCAGGAGGATCGAAAGATCTCTCCTGTTTCCTAATTCTATTACTTTCTGCTATTTTTGGCCCAGAACATCTCTTGCCTTTGTAATTTCGTCATGCCACTCAACAGTGATATCCACAGGTTGACTACCTCTTATGTGACTGCCTATGGATGGGGACAGGGCTGCCCCTCTGTGGGTACAACACCCCTCTACATCAGTCCCCATCCCTGAGGGCTCTGGGGTGGCTGGGAGACATTCTTTTTGCCAAGCCTCACCCATCACTGAAGGACCTGGTGTGTCTTGAGTTCACTGTCATGGCCAGCACCACACTGTGTTGTCCCAGCAAAGCAGAATCCCTGGAGCCTTGGGGTGGAGGAGACAAGCACAAGCTGCCCCACTGGAATGAATGCTGGACCTCTCCTTCCATGTTGTTTGCAGCAGGTGATGAGGACGAGGATGAGTCCGGTGAGGAGCGCCTGCCGTCCTGCTTTGACTATGTGATGCACTTCCTGACAGTGTTCTGGAAGGTGCTGTTTGCCTGTGTGCCCCCCACCGAGTACTGCAATGGCTGGGCCTGCTTCGTCGTCTCCATCCTCATCATCGGCATGCTCACAGCTGTCATCGGCGACCTCGCTTCCCACTTTGGCTGCACCATTGGCCTCAAGGACTCGGTGACCGCCGTTGTCTTCGTTGCCTTCGGCACTTCTGTACCAGGTGGGGTGGCCCTGGGGAGGGGACGGGGTGGGAGGTAAGTCCTCTGGAGATGCTCCTGATTTCAGGGGAGAAGCTCTGTCATGGCATGGGTTTCAGGATGGGAGGGGTATCCTCAAAACCCTGTCCCCAGGCAAGGTCTGCACCCTGCTTTGTGCCAGCATGGGATCTGTCACCTCTTGGTCCATGTCCTGACCTGGTTGGTGCCACACCTGAGCCTCCCTTGTCCCCCAGGCATGAAGGGTTGTCTGTTTCTCCTGTTGGACCCCCAGTGATTTCTCCTTCCCTCCTCCCTCAACCCCAGACACCTTCGCCAGCAAAGCGGCAGCCGTCCAGGACATGTACGCTGACGCCTCCATCACCAATGTCACAGGCAGCAACGCCGTCAACGTCTTCCTGGGCATCGGGCTGGCATGGTCAGTGGCAGCGATCTACTGGGCGTCGCAGGGGCAGGAGTTCCAGGTGTCAGCAGGCACCCTGGCCTTCTCCGTCACCCTCTTCACCATCTTCGCCTTCATCTGCATCAGCGTCCTCCTCTACCGCCGGCGACCCCACCTTGGGGGTGAGCTGGGCGGCCCCCGGGGCTGCAAGGTGGCCACGACATTGCTCTTTGTCAGCCTCTGGCTGCTCTACATCCTCTTCGCCACCCTGGAGGCCTATTGCTACATCAAGGGGTTTTAGGCGGCGGAGGGACGGTGCTGCGGGGGGAGGGGCCGCCTCCCCTGTTACCTCACCGGACACCAGCCCTGGGATCGCGGATTCACCGGATTAACCAGAGGGCTGTCTGTCGGGGGCTCCCACTGCCCAGACGGACGGACAGCTGCGTGCCAAAAAGGGCAAAACCATCACAGAGTGAAAAAAAACAAAGAGACAAAACCCATCCAAAAATGGTACAAAAGAAAGCAGCAATGACAACTGTTGAAATAAAACACAATAAACCCGGGCACTGACCCTATTCAGTGAAATTATGAAGTTTCAACCATCTCCAAATGCCACCTCTCCCATAGGGGGTCATCTCCTTTCCTGCCGAGCACCCCTCCACTGTAAGGAGATGTTTCCTTATTTTTACTAGTTGAGAATTGCAGAAGTCTGGTTCAGGAATTTGTGGGTTTTTTTTCTTTTTTTTTCTGTTTGCTCTGGGGTTTTTTTTGGTTCTGGGGGAGCACGCTGATTCTTTTTTTTTTTTTTTCTTTTTTACTACTTAATCTGAAAAATGTTAAAAAGTTAAACTCAAAGCTTCAAGCTGCCGTCAGTGCTGGAATTGAACATGTGTATTTCTGAAGCCACAAAAGACTGTGACACAGTCAAAAAACTTTTTCACTGTTACCCGTTTCCTCCCCTGCCACCTTCCATTTCTTTCTTTTTTAAGAACATCACAAGACTGATATATTTTTAATACAAACACAGACACACAGTCACACACATTTAGTGACAAAAGCTGGAGCATGTAGCATCTCAATCACCTGCCTGGGCTAAGAAAAAAAGAAGGAAGAAACCCCCGACCCTCTAATACAATACCTGTCATGTATATTTTGACTATGGCATTTCTCTTTGTATAATCAACTTTGAGCTCGTGGTACTGCAGGAAGGGAAAATTAAGTTAATTTACATCTGTTAAAGAAATAAAACATCCTGCCCTGGGGGGAGCAAGGGGGACAGGGAAAGCAGCACAGACTCCTTTGGATGGTGGTGGTGGCAGGTTTGCTGTGTGGTCCTCCTGCTCAGAGGTGGAAATGAATTCAGGAAAACCTGGATAGTGTGCCCATATGTTCCCAGCACCATCCCACCCAGAGCTGTGGTGTGGCTGCCCTTCCATTCCGTCGCTACCCCATTTTTCACAGCACCCACACTCGCTGGTGGTCTCCAGGCCATTGACAGGTACAGGTTTAAAAACTGCCACCCACATCAGGACTCCTACATCGTCTCAAGTACCTTTTAGGAACACCAGACAGACAAAAAAGTATCATTTTAATTTGAAATGCGTTTCTTTTTAAGGATAAAGAAGAAAAAAACCCACCACCATGAGAGTATGTCATGAGTTACATCAACAGCTGCAAATTGAAATGTTGGGTTGGTAATAAAATAAATAAAAACTATACCTATATCTATATAAACAGTGCTATCTAGAAACATATTTCTTAATGAGAGCCCTGGAAGAGAATGTTAAAATCCTACTCTTTGTAAAGTGTTTTTGAGATTAAGATAATTTCTTCTATCATGAAACAGGTGCTGTAAAAGGGAACCATTTTAATCAAGTTCCCTGAAGTGGGCTAAACTTTGGGAGGCAGCAAGTAAGAGAGGAGCTGCCAAAAGGTGGAGTTCTGCTTGCTTGCAGTGCTTTTGGCTGCCCCAGGAGGCAGAGAGGAGGTGCCCATGGGTTAGGGAAAAAGCAGTGGGAACAAGATTGTCATGGACGAAAAGAGATGTAACATAGCAGGTGACTAGATGGAGGCAAGGATGGTTCTTAAAACACAGATGAAGTATTTATTTTCATACAAAATGTTTATCAGATATCTATATATAAATGTGTATACATGAGGCAGAGAGGAGGCATCCTTCTTGGATGAGCAGCCAGAGCTTTGTTGCTGGGAGCCCACAATGAGTGAAAGCCACTGGATTTGAAGTTAAGCATCCAACACCCTGCCTCCAAAAGATGGGCAAGAGACCCTGATGCCAGGCTCCCACTGAGCTAGTTGGTCCTTCTGGCTCCAGTAGTGCCAGCAGCCACCAAGAGCAGCTGCTGCCACTGCCATGCAGCCCATCAGCCCAAGAGCTCATATGTGTGACACAAAAACCAAAATTACAAGAGTCCCCAAATGTTCTTTGTGGGGGTTTGAAGTGCAGCTCTCAAGGGGAGATTGTTATTGTTGCTGGTTTTAACTGGGACATGGTCTGTTGAGCTTTTATTTTACCTGTGCCAGCGTAGTCATCCCTGGCTAAAGCCCAGCCTGGGGCGCTGCTGTGCTCTTCTTTTGTGCTTGTGCTGTATTCACTGTGTGCTTTTCATCCACTTCCTTCTCCAGCTGACAGCAGGGAAGGGGTGTGGGGGTAGGACTGGCTGCCATGAGGGAACTGTATGGGGCCCCTCGTGCCCTCCATGCAGAAGGGCGATCTGCACCAGGCTGACATCTGTGGCATGTTCCTTTTAATTTTTTTTTTACTCCATTAAAAATATGCAAGCTAAAAAAACACAACAGGTTTGGTGCCTTTGGGAATTTTTTTTTCTTTTTTGAAGCTGTTGTTTCATTTCAGGTCTAGCTATCTGCTTGCTTCTGTTTTCCTTGGGGCCGCTGCCTGCACTTGGTTGCAATGGCTCTGGCTGGTTTGCTCCCCACCCCACCACCCCAGCCCTCTGGTTTGATACTGCTGGGAGGACCCTGCAGCCCTTGCCCCTGTCTAGCTGGCAGAGAGGAGGTTTTGCTGCTGTTTTTGTTGCTGATGATCTTTCCCCTTTTTTTCTCCCATCAGCTTCCCATGGCAGTCTGCAATAACAGCTGCTGGCCCCTCCCAGCAGCCTTCGTGCTTTGGGCTGCACATCTTCCCTTTCTGCCTCTTCCCCTGCATCACTGCTGTGGTTGAGAGTAAATAACACATCTGACATGAGGAGGGAAAAGCCAAGGGGATCAAAGGAGCTGCTTTGTCCCTGGGGCCTACCATGGTATGGGGACGTAGTCTGAGGGCCCTGCATGGCGTGGGGTCAGTGGTACCTCTGGCTGCCTTCCCATCACTGTTGCCACAGAAGGCACCCACAGGTTTTGTTGTCCTGGTGATGCTGCACTGCATGGGTGCTGGTCAAAAATCAGCCTTCGGGTGAAGAAGAGTTTTGCAGAAACACTCACCTGTCCCCCAAAAGCTCTCCAGGAAATGTGTCCAAGTTTTGGCCAGTACCATGCTGCCTTCTCACCCAGTATCATCACTGACTAATTTTTTCCACTTGTATTTGGACACCTGACCCTCAAAATGACCTTTACAGTGGCCCTTGAGCTAGAACTATTCCTACCTGCCCTCTGAAGCATAAGGGCAGCTGGTGCAGCCCATAACCCCAGTCTCCTATCTTTGCCTGACAGCATGGGGCCCACTTATGGGGTTCCAGGGGAGACTGGGGCTTGTGCTCCTCACAGCGCAATGCAAAATGACCAGGTGGGGTGGAAGAATTCCCAGTTGGGCACTCATGCAGTAGGAAAGGCAGCCCTGGCAGAGCAGACGTGACAAGGCTGCCCTGGACGGCCAGAGCTTGGCAAAGCCACAAAAAAACTACTGCCCTACAGGGTACTGCACACTCCTACTCCCTTCCACAAGTGTGTGGGGTCACTTCCCACCTCTTGCCCTGCTGGACAGCTCCTGCCTAAAGAGAGCACACCTGCTTCTGATGTAAGGGGAAACACACAAGTTCCAATTCTGGCTCTGGTTCATTGTCTGTGGTTCCAGTGATGGGACCAAGAGGGGTTTTGGGGGGGCGGGGATGTTGGTGTGGGAAGATCGATGGAGATGGTGCTGAAGGCAATCTTGCCTCTGATATATTGCAGCTGTGTTAATTACCAAAGAATGGGAACAATCCTCCTCTCCTGGCTATGGGTGTGATAAAAAGTGAGTTAGCTGGGAGGGAGTCAGTTGGAGTCTGCTGGCTGTTCTGTGAGGAGGAAGGGACAGGAGGTCATGTAAGGGATAGAAAGGGTAAGATGTCATATGAGGGACAGACAGGGTTAGGTGACCATGCTAAGGACAGGAAGGAGCGAGCTGGAACTGCAGAAGAACAGAGAAAGAGCCAGAGCTGTGTGGAGCTGACCATGGGAGACGATATAGAAAAGGTATGAAAGATTTCTAGATAATAAGGTGCTGATGCTTGAAGCCTTGTGAAGCTTTACTGAAGCACTCTGAGTGTCGTGGCTGTCTCTCCTATGATGTGTTGGGGACCTTTGGGGCTGGTTTGCTGCCACTGCCGCCCAGAAGTATCCTGCTCCCCACAGGTTCTGAGGGCTTAGATCCAGAACCAAAGGGGGCCAAGCCAGAGAAAGCTGGAATGAGTAAGAGGAGTGTGCAAGCATCAAGAATCTGTTATGATACAATACAGTGAGAAATGGAAGTGTGTGTTAGAGACATTGAGCAAAGGTTTTAAGTTAGGAAGGAGGCAATTGCAGCACGTGGATTGGGCTTTGTCACCTTTCTGGCAATTACTGTGGTGTTGGTGTGATCAGGACTCTTCTGGACAAGCACAGACAAACCACAGAAATATTCTGTGATGCATTTTTTCTCTGATTTCATGTCTGGGGCTGCTGGACTGGTTTATAAGTCAGTTGTCCCTGGCATGGAAGGACCCCTCCACTACTCTCTGTCGCTAAGTACCAACAGGATGCCTCTTCACAGCACCAGCTGCAAGAAGCCCCCATCAGCTGCATGTGCCTCTTCAAGCTTCAGCTGCTGTAGTGGGATGATGCCTATCTGCATGTCTCCACCAGCATAGCCCTTTGCTTTGAGAAAACATTTTGAAGGACACCCAGTATTGTGGTACCCAGACACTGGTGAGGTAAACTAGAGGCACCTTTGTTTTCCTCCAGTTCACCTCATCCACCTCTTGACAGCACAATAGGACATAGGTATAGATCTAGATGGAAACAGAAAGGCATCCAAGAGACCTGGTCATGCTTGGATATGGCTTCAGTGTAGGAGCCAGCCTGCACAAATGGGAGCAGCAGTTGCTCAGCCCTGGCCACAAGCTGTAAAGCACTTGTCACCAAGAATAACCTTTGGAGTATTAGATGGAAAAAATGTTTTTAATGACGTTGTCATCGGTGTGCATGTGCCAGCAGCAGCCAGCTTGCTAATGATGGAGCCGTGTGTGCCAGTGCCACTTAGCAGAGCACACACAGCTCCCAACCTGCCTCTGTCCCAGGAGGGGATTAAGTGCCTCCTGGTATTTAAATGAGTAATTTAAAATAGATAGGTAATTAACACCATGAGTAGATTTATCCGTCCTCCCTGCCTTCCCTTCACGCAGAAGGTCTGGGCTTTGCCCAGAGGTAGGTGGCAGGGGCAGACCAGCCCTGAGGCCCCCAGGGCTTCCCTGCAGGTGGCTGGTGGGGTTTGCTCACACTTTTGCCTCACTGCCAACAGCAGATACCCATGGTCCCTTTTCCATCCTGCACTTACCCACATGTGGCCTGGGGTGTAGTTTGAGCTTAGACATGGAGTCTAAAGGCATGATATGAGATGGGTGAGCTCAGCAGATGCACCCACTGCATTTAAATGTAAGCACTCAGCCACATCCCAGCTTGTACCATTGCTGTTGCCATGTACATGGCAAGCTCAGTGGGAGCTGTGACTAAAAGAATAATTGTGACCCACCTAGTACTCATTGCTGCACATGCACTCAGTTTCAAGAATGCAATAAAAAACTTCACAGGCCTAGGAAGTAGTTTGAAATGTGTGAAATTTGGGTGAATTAAAGAAATAAACCCTTCAAACAAAGATATATTTTTTTAGGGTGGAAGTTGTGAAGTTACGAATACCTTCCCGGGAAGATGCCTCTAGTGTTAAAGAAAATAAGCTTCCATTACAGAAACACTGGTCCCATTCTGTGGGAATTATGAGTATAACCTGGGTGCATGAAATAGCTGTAGGGGGAATAACAACACAAAGGCTTCGAAGGTATTCTCAGAAAGTCCCTGTGGCACATCCTTGGCATTAAGGATGTACATACTGTACAGAGCACCTTTGTGTCTCTATTAACACAAGGGGTGTCCAAATAAGCTCTTAAAGCTACCAAGAGATATTTGATTGCTTCCTCTTCTTATGAAGCATTGTGGGCAGAAACTAAAAGCAAAGCCAAATGCGGGGCTTCTGTTGGCATCGCTGATTTTTTTCCTTCTTGTTTTATTGACAAGGGCATTGACAAGGGCATAGAAAACAGCTCATTGCTATCCTTGTGGTAAGAGGATTTTGTATGTGGCACAGTCCTTCAGGTTCTCCACTTTCTCTTTTTCCAGCCTCCAAGAAGCCACTTCTACAGCACTGCAGCCCAATAGGTCTCACTTTGTGTTTGCACATTCTCACAGCTGCCTCATGGCAGATCATCCCTTGCCTCTGCTGAAACTCTTCCTGTTGACTGGGATTGTTTCTTCAAATTATCAACCATTCACATCCTACCCTATACAGGTACTGACAGACACATCCCCCCCCAGGCCCCCTGGTACCCCACCCCACATTGGGTATCACCAGGAAAATTTATAGCATAGCAATTTCCAAAAGTTACTGCTGAAAATACAGAGTAGGTCGGGACTCTGGGCCATCACTGGGAAGATTTCCCCAGAAAGCTCTCTGACTTTGACACTGAATTCAATGTATTGTGAATGTAAATAGGCTGTGGTTCCTCGGTTTGCTTATGAGAATGTCTTCTGGGACAGTGCCAGAAGCCTCTCCAAAGTCAAGACATATCACATCCAGTGCTGTTCCCCCCTAGCCATGAGGCGAGTTATCCTGTCAAAGAATGGAATCAAATTAGTTGGAAATGATTTGTCCTTAGTGAAACCTCAACAAACCCATTCCTGCCATTTATTTACAGATTTATACATCTTTAAAGGATTAGAGAATAACTGGTCAGTAGCTTGCTCCTTTAGGTTTTCACAGAGAGGTATCAGGTCTGTAATTCTCTAGGTTTTTCTTCATCACCAGTTATGTGATGTTACTATGCTCCCTTTAAGTCCCCTGGCAGCTCACATGTAGTCTGCAATGCTCCAACACCCATCCCACATTTCATATTTTTTCTTCTCATGCTTCAGGCTGTTGAAGAGCTCTTGATCCACTTTATTGATCTCTACTTACACTCCCTTCATTTTTCTTGCAGCAGGATAGTTTCTTATTTGGACTATGACTCCTTTTATCAGTGCCCAGATCTCTTTTATCATTTAGGACATCTCTTCACAGATCCTGCCTACGAGTTTTCTGAATTCATTTATATTTGATGTTTTGGTTTTTTGGAGCCTAAGTACTTTGAGATTAACTCATTTTACAAAGGTCTGGTATCCAAGTGCATTTTGAGGAGAAAAAGCTTGCAGCAGACATCTCAACACTCGTGTTAGAACCCACTGCACAAGGCAAGGGTAGCCCAGGTTCTTGCTAATAGATCCCTTGGGGTGAACTGGAGTGAAATGATACTGGATGAGTGGTGTTTGTAAATATACACATATAGGGTTTATTGTAGAACCATTTGGTTGCACTGAAAATAGCCATTTTTGTTATTGTTGTGTATAATAACATGGCAATACAAAAGCATAAAAATATTAGAAAATGGAAGAAAATGGGTAAGAAAGAGAAGAAAAGGATAAGAGTAGAAAGGTCACCTGTAGGCCTCAAAATGAGACTTGGTTGTTGCAATTTTCATGTCTCTTGTCAAAGTGATAGTTTCAGACTGGATCCATCATGTAGTTGGGAGAAATCCCCAAAACACAACATCTGCTGGGTTTATATTCACTCTGGTTCAGGTAGGAACAACCAGGTACCTCCCCTGGGGCAGGGAGTTTCAACTGGATGATGTAATGTTGTGGATCAGTTCAGGAATCTTTGACATCTTCTAAGACAATACAGCTGCTAATATGACAATACAGCTGTGTAACATGAGGGATTTGAGTCTATTATGGCCCACTACAGCCCAGCAGCAGAGATGAAAACCTTCAGGCTACGTATGAATGTCCCTGTACTTCCCCAGCTGGGGAGTTATCACAGCTGAGTTCATTTGAGTAAGGACAAAGAGACAGTACCCTCCTCACAGGGTTTGCCTCTTTCCTTATCAGAAAAGAGCTGACACAGTATCTGGCTGAACAGAGAGAGCTATTTCTGAAGGGACTTGGATGTTCCCACTCAGAGCTGGCAGGTTGTCTCAGGGAAAGTTGTATGAAGGTGGCTGAGGCTGGATTGCTTACCCGCAGCTTGCCCCATGAATGCTGGAGCCATCAGCATTCCAGTCTCTTTTCCAGTATCACTGATGAACACATTTTTCTCCCCAGACCTGGGATGACTGGACAATAGTACCCCCTTTATCTCAAGTTCCTGTTACAGTCCAAATTCCAGTTAGCAGGCATATTTGAGGAGGGGTGGACTTCCTTGGTTGCAGGACAACAAGGTTTCTTTGCAGTCTCCTAGAGTGGGCAAAAGTCCTCTGATAATTTTTGCAATGTTTAAGCCATTAACTTGAAACATTTTTAACAGCTCCAGAGATGCAAAAATTAACTTTCATGTTGAGCTGCAGGTGAACAAATCCAACCTCAGCCACCTTCATACAGCTTTCTCTGTGACAACCTGCCAGCTGAGAGTGGGAACATCCAAGTCACTTCAGAAATAGCTCTCTCTCTCTTCAGCCAGATGCTGTGTCAGCTCTTCTCTGACATGGTGAAGCCAGCAGGAATAACTTCAGAGGTCCCAGCCAAAATCATGACTGAGGGAGATGGCAGTGGCACATAGTGCTATGCAAGGCCAGACCTGTGCTGCAAAATGGGACACTGGACACTCAAACTGCAGTTTTTAAGTGCTTAAAGCACAACATAGAGATGCTACAGAAGAACTTGTTTCACCAGAGTCCTTTGTTCACACATCATAAAGCAATGAGTTAAGGATCTGTTTTGTACTGGAAGTGAGTTTATTTTAATAAGGTGAGCTGTATTCATCTACTTGCACCAAGAAACTACTCTGAGGTCCAAACTAGAGCCATCTAGTCGTGAGCTGTATAGGAGACTTGAGCTATTCCTGCTGGTACCAGAGAGGCAAAGTGTGGAAACCTCAATCTCCACTGGAGCCACAAGGAGCTGCTTCCCTCATTGCCCAGTGTACACCCTGTGCCTGCAGCACAGTGCACGTCTAGCTCAGCTGGGGGCAGAGAGCCACCCACCACCACTGCCTGGGCTGTGGGAGTGGGCTGGCTGAGCACACATGGCTCCTCTGCCTCAGCTGAAGACCCTCAGCCCAATCCCAATGTGCTGAAAGAAAACATAATGTGGAATAAATGTTCATTTACACATTTGTAGGAGATGGGGATATAGGTTTGTTGCACAACACACAGCAGAGAGTTTGTGGTGTTTTCTGAATGAAAGCTAAACAGCTCCTGGAGTGCACAGGCAAGGCCCCTTTGACAAACCAAACCCACCATTAAAATCAGTAAGAAGGCCCTCAGCAGCATTACAAAAAGCATAATTGTGTCCTGAAGTAGCCAGTCTTGGGTTTTCTGGCAAACACTCCATACAAAACACTAGCTGGTAAGACTCCTGGTTCCTAAGCGGGCTTTTTTTAAACCCATTTCCTATTCAAGGTGTTTTCCAAAGTAAGGAACATCACTTCTGCAGATCATTCTGTCTAATTTAATATCAGCTTTTGAACAGTTTCCAAGGTATTTTACCTGAAATGTCTTGTAAGGGCTGGCTGCTGAGAAGTCGGAAGGTCAGCATTCTGCATGTCGATTGTGTTAGTTATATTACAGATGAGAGGAAAAAAGGGGGAGGAGGCAGAGAATAGCAGTATCACTGTTGGAAGCAGAGGCAGAAGCAAGCCTTTTTCAGTCCTTTTGACTTGGTTACAGAATGGCAGGACTGCCAGGGAGAGGATGAAGGCCTCTTATGTCAACTCCAGAACCAGGAAGCATGGCCAAGGAATTGGTCTTCTCTTTTTCAAAACACCCTTTTCCTGGTATTAGTTAAGTCTTGCAGAACCCCAGAGATAACAACTACTGCTCCCTTAGCCCAATAACTTGTTACCCATGGTAATACAAGGAAATTCACTTGGTTTACCAGTTCATTCTTGACAGATGCACATTGGCTGTCACGCCTCTGCATTTCCTTCTTTTATTGTTGAATTTGCACCTAAAGACTTAGCAGAGCCTTCTGACCACCTACAAACCGTCCAGCCTATGACCACCACACAAACAGAAACCCGCCCCTGGGACTGCAATTGCCTTGCCTTCCATGTGCAATAAATGAGTTGGCTCCTTATTCACTGCAAGAGATTTACATGTGATCAAGTGAAATGACAGTGACGACAAAGCTGGTCAAAAGCACTTGAAGGGATCAATGTGTGGCTTCCTTTGCCATGGACCTGGTGCTGCAACCTCTCATGAATCCACTTCCTTGTAGTCTAGAAAACAGCAGCAGCTTTCCAGTATGGCTTGTAACTTACCATCTGTGAGGATTAAAAGGTTTTGGACAACAACTAGAAGGCTCCCATGTGAAAGGGAGGTGCGAGGACACGCAAGGTGCAGTGCCTGTCTTCTACCCATAGTGTGGAGAGACTGTGCTATGAGATCCCACACCGCACCTTCTACAATCATCACTACACTCCTGCTGAAGCTTCACAGCCTTTCTAAGCAGGCTGGACAGATTCAGAGAGCTGTCATCAAACCAGAGATGCACTATGGAGCCTGTCTTAATTCAGCCTGGAGGTTTACACACAGGGGAGAAACATCACAGACCTCCAAACTCAACCACAGACTGACACTTAACTCTGCAAGGAGGAAAGTCCCCATCCATCTCCTACAGCACTGTAGGAATAACTGGAAATCAATAGTCAACAAGTAACCACCACAAGACACTGGAGCAAAAGTTATCTGTTTTATTACAAAACCGAAACCAAACAGATGCCTTTCAGTTTAACAAATTTGCCATAGGCAGAAATGCCCTGGGGCAGGGTAAGTTCAATGTAAACTCAGGCCATGGAAAGCAGTGCCTTCACACAAATGAATCCCACTGTAATGCAGTTTCCTACAACACACTATGCCCTTGGAAGATCAGCAAGAAAGGAAAGGTTTTTTACTTCTGGCAGGACAAACAGATGATTTGCACTGTTGAGTCCTGGTTCTCTTCTCTGTCCCAGCTATTTTCAGCTGTCATTCAAAGTAGAGCTGGAGAGGCCCAGGAGGACTTGAAGGATGAGGAGACACATGCCCAGGGTCTGCTTTCAGACACAGCACTGTCTCAGCTTCAGAAAGATGCTACTATTGATGCAAGGCGGAGCAGAAGATCAGTGGCTTACAACCACCACGTAAGGACAATTTGGCCTAGCATGCAGGTGGACTGGCAATAAAGCCAAGAGGGGAAGTGGGCAGCTGAGGCACTGCTCTCTTCTGATGAGTACAGGTTGTTGGACAGCTCACAGCATGGGCTATGTGCATCAGGACCAGTACGGTCTGCACAATCCTCCAACACAAACCCGTAACCTGACCTCTACCTGGACGTTACAGCATCATGCTGGCTGGGCCTTCCATGGCAATGTACAAGTGTTGCCAGCAGCTGCTCAGAGACCCAGGCAAATTCAGCAACCCAGTATGCAGGGACTTGGAATTGTCTTGTGACAGGGGAAAGCAGTGTAATGCCTGATCCCCAATCCATCCATCCATAAAGTTAGCCCTGGCCTAGCAACAGGAATACCCACAAATACCAAAGTTAACCAACAGCTACCCCTTGTTTGCCTTCCTTGAAGAACTGACCCAATTTTTTCATGTGAATGCATGCCTTTTGGAGGGGAAGGGCACAAGGATGAGAGAAAAGAGGTCAGCAGAAGGATTTATGTAACAAGCAGGAGTGGTGACTGGCTGGTTTATTTCCAGAAGAAGATGCAGTGAGTTTTAGCAGCTCTGCAGTCCCTCCACAATCTTGTGGGGCACTGCCCAGCCCCAGTGCTTGGCTGATAGAATTCCTAGAGGCATCCAACTGTCTGTTTCTGCTGGATACAACTATACATTAAAAAAATCCCCAACCAAAGAAAAATCCCACCCCCAAAAAACCCCAAACCACCAAACACCAACCAACCCAGCAGCCAGAACTTTTAATTACTAAGACTAGAATATTAAAATGGAGAAGGTTTTTTTTATACAGTTGGTTTCATTCTTTACTCCCTACAATAGGATTAGTGAGTGTGACATGGACATTTCTAACTATACACTAAACCAAATTATTTCAACATACAAAAGATGTGCCCAGGGCATTAAAAAACAACAACAATGAAACAAAAAAACCCCAAAATAAACACAACAAAAACCAAATCAAAACAAAACAAAAAAAGAAAAAAAAGAAAAAAAAAAGAGAAGAAGCGATCAAGAAGGTGGGAGCTTGCAGGCCAAAAAAGCACATACACTGTGTGTGAGAAACCATGAAGATCCAGCAGCAGGATCTGTTATTGCTACTACAGAGATGACTTCTTTATATTATGATGGTATGATGTATATTTCAGATATTACCAGAGGTGTTTCCAACCATGCCACATATTTTAATTAGCTCCAATATACTTCCCAGAGGAAGAGTTATTACTACTCTTAAACAGTTATTTATAGAAAGACTTGTTAGTTTTTAACTTTCCATTTTGTCACACTAACTTACTGCATCAGGACACTTTTTTTGGTGATGCCTTTATCTCATGCTATTGTCATGATGACATAACAGAGTGAAGATGCTGTGTTGTATCATCTTTTACCAAAGAAACAGAGCCTTGAGGGATGAATCCAGTCTCTACAGCAACCTATTGCTGTTTCAAGTAATTGTTGGTGTGATCTCATATTAGCATGTCATTTCATCACCTTCACTACAGTTTCTTCTAACAGGTTCTTGGTCCAGAGATAAGTGGCAGAAGGATCACCAGGTCTGAAATGGGAGGCTGCTCAGAAGAGGCCAGTGCTGCCAGTGGTTGGAAATACACAAAGCAAAACACTGCATGTCCCATCACACTCTGCCCAAATCTAGGGCTGCTATTATGGGCACCCCAGCCAAAGAAACAACTTTGGTAAAACTGCTAGTGGTTGACACAGCCCCTGTGGCTTCCAAGAACATCAAACTCCTCACTCCAAGCCTTCACTGTTACTGCTTCCCAGTGTCAGAGTACCCAGGAGGTACTGGCAACAGCAAATCAGGCAAAGTGGGCAGGCACACCACTGTGCAGGAGGAGAGCTTGGATTCACAACCACCAAGGACAAGAAAAGTCACTTCTGACAGACCTTCACCAGTGAGCATGGCCCAAGCTGTACTGTTGAAACATAAGTAAAGTAGACTCCTGGGGACCAGCAGCACGTCTGTGTCTGTCTGCACTGACAAGTATGTTCTTTGCTCTTCAGCAAAGCACAAGGCAGGCTAATGCTGCTTTCAGCAGGCTTCTCAAAATGTTTATTGCTCTACAACATACAGATGAACACTTTGTCAGAGCAGAAAATGCAAGACTTCACTCTACTGACTCTACTAGGCCTATGGCTCCCACATCCTTCCTACAGCTTTAGATTCCAGAGGCACAGCACATCTTTGCTAAGCATGTTATCTGAGCATGAACAGCAATGCATGTGTATTTCATTTCTGCCCAACTTGCAACAGGTGCACAAACTACTTCTGTACATCCCTAACACAATCCTTTTCTACCCCTAGTTTAAGCAGCTTTGCACCAATACTTACATGAAATCTGTGCTCTCAAAAGCCCAATTGCCTGAGATGCAGAGAGCTTCATAGTAAGAAAAGGGGTTCAGCTGCTCTCAGGAAGCATTTGATATCTGAGGCACTGTGTGCACATCTGCAAGAACAATTCATGCTGATACACTGGCTCCTTTCTGCATGGAGGTGCTGTTAAGGCTATCCACTGAATGATGGTTTGGTGGCAGAAATGAATGCATTACTATAATCCATTAAATGCAAAGTGTCCCTCTAACCCTAACAGCCTTCAAAAGCAAAGGGAGGAACAGAACAGTGACTCCAACCCCTGTACAAGACAACTGTACAATTTACATATATATTTATATACAGTATATAAAATTCTTTGAGTCCCAGTGAACTCAATTTTACATCATCAGTAGCTGTTCCAATTTTAAAAAGTCATGATACTGCTTCCCTCCACTTTCCAAAGTATTAGATAAGGGCATTGAAAAGCAATTAAAAACAAACCCAAACCAATTTTTAAAAAGTGCCAACATTCTGGGTGCCACTTCTGCTACACTGGATGTTGCTGATGCTGCGTGCTTGCTCACAAGCACCAAGGTGTCTGTCCGTCTGTCACTGGATCTTTTCTTCCTTTGGGTCAGCTCCTGCCTTCCCTTCTTGTCTTCTGCTGCTACACCAGGCGACCTACTGAAAGAATAGGGTGGGGTGGGCAAGGAGGGAAAAACAGAACAGAAGCAGAACAAGTAAGGGAAAAAGGCAAATTAAAGCAAAAAGAAACCTGACTGATAAAGATCCAGTACAGCCTCTGCTGAAGCCATGGCCCCAGAAAGCTGAGATCCCAGAGTAAGTGTGAGGCTGAAAACAACCAGGGGCTAAGGAAACAGCCTTGCTGGAAAAAGCATTGAATGAGTCACATGGAGCCTTAGGGACTGACATATTTTTAAACACAAAACACCGCTTTCCTCCCCCTCCCTGGAAATGGGCATGCAGTCTAGGGAAACAACTGGTCCAGCATCCTTTACTCTTGCTCTTCTGCCTGCCACAGCTGATGCAGAAACCCACTGCTGCCAGGCTGCCCTGCCACCATCTCCCAATCAGCCACAGCCAGCTGCCTCTTCTAGTAGACAAATGGGTCTTGGAGGAGGCCTTTCTTCAGAAAGCTTTTGTTAAGCCCCTCACCAAAGGTTCTTAAAGAACCAAAGCTCTTACGGGATCAGAGCTAGAGCTCTGTGGATTAATTACAGGTGAAAACACGCTAAAGAGAAAGCAAAGTAGGGATTTGATTTTCAAAGAGGGGAAAGGTTACCTCACTGGGAGGAAAGGCCTCACTGGGATCAGTGCTGATCAACATGCCCCGTCACAGAGGGCAAATATTGTCAAATGCAAAATTATTCCAGGTAGCCATATTTGCAATCAATTGCACAGCTCTGCAAAAGATGCCTGCAGTGCTCAGTGACCAGCTCATAAAAACAGCAGATAATGTTCCATGTCTGTAAGTGCAGTGCAGCGCAGGAGTGCAGATGACCTGTCCTACACTGAGCACTATGAGAGACGAGGAAGGGGCTGAAGCCACAGCAATTGTTCAAATGCCTCTGCTCAGCTTTTAGCAGCAGGCAAAAATCAAGTACATACTCAGAATGGAGGACACACCAGGAAATATCACATCATCAATGTACAAGGTGTAGTTGATCTTTCCAGTTCTCTGTACAGCTCATCTCACCAGGACCAGCTACATTCCCCAGAAAGATGAGGAGGACAGGAAGAGGTATAGGAAGACTTCTGGCATTAAACAAATACACAGCCCAGGTCTCCTCAACACAAAAAGTAGTCCAACCAGACCTACGTAGGACAGCTATAGAACAAGTGGTGAAAGATATAGGCCGGGGGAACTTCTCACAGCTTCCTACAATCCAAAATGAGAAGTACCCAACAAATCCATGAGGCAGCAAGTCTAAAAGCAAAGCAAATGATGTTGTCCATGCCTGATGAAAAGGTCTGTGTGATTCAATGCCACAAAACAGAGGGGAAAGCAGATCTCTACCATGACAGAGAATAGTCTTCATGGGAACTTGTCCATGGAGTAATGTAATGTAAACACAACAAATCACCTAAATTATTAGATAGAAGCTTGATAGAAGAAGGAAGCGTAGGATAGGAGAGTAGTCATCCCATAGCTGCTTTACCCTATTCCAATTCCTTAGCAACATATCGTCTGTTCCAGCAAAAGACATAGAGCTGGACTTTGAAATGATGCAATGGAGCTGCATGTTGGTTTATTTAAATCTCTTAAGAACAACTTTGGTTTCCAGCTGTTTCTATATTGCTGTTCAAGAACATAGGAGAACAGGGGAGAATGAATTCTGCAATACATGCTTATCACAGGAAAAAAGAAAACATTTTCACAAGATACTCACTGAAAGGGTTAAGGCCTTGTCTTTTTCCATTGGGCAAACTGCTCAGGCTACCTGTAAAATCCAAGAACCACATTAAAGGAAGTAAATTCCATGGCATGACAAAGGAGCCTTACTCTGTTGCCAGAGTTCAAAGCACCTCCTCTGAGCATGCTCACAGCAAATCCTGCCAACAGGATTCACATGCAAGAGTCTAACCAATGTGCCTGAGATGAGAGATGTTAAATACCTGGTGTTGTAGCAGCTGAATATCACGAAATCCAGAGGTTTTGTGTGGGCAAGAAACAACAATTACAAGGTTAAACTGGACAGTGGAAGGAGAAGGAAGGAAGGAAGGATGCAAGTAGTATCATGAAGTTTCCACAAGCAAGCAAAATAATGCCACGTAGAAAGGGGGCAGACAGAAGAGAGTGAAGGTACAGGCAATACAGACAGCCCAAGTTTATTAAATCTTTCACTTGAATCAAACAAACAAGTGCCTAAAATCAAAGACCTGAACTTATACCTGGCAGAAGGGCAGAGCCGTGACTGCATTATAACAGGCACACACACCCTACACCAGATGGAGCTCATGGCAAGGGCCTCTGCACTGGGTACAGACAGCTCAGGGATTACAGGAGCTGTCAAAAGCATGTCGCACTTCCTGTGAGCTGCTTCCTCTGATTTCAGAGGAGGGATTAGCTGAAAATGGGAGCTCCTGCTCCCAGCAGCAGCAGTAAGCCTGTTATCACCCTCCACTCCAGCCTATGACTTTGATTTGTGCATGCACACGACCTGACTGCACAGCTCACTCTGCACATCAAGTACTCTACTGCACATGCTGCACTGCACATGCAGGAACAGGAAAGGCAGAAGCTCAGAGGGAAGGGGCGAGGTGCAGGAAGCCCCAAGGGCCAGGAGGCTGGGCTGTAAGATGGGAATGGAACTGCTGGGGAAAAAAAGCCAGAGGGAGAAAAAGGTGGTAGTGGCCAAGGCTGAAATGAGTCACAAAGCACAGCCTGTTGTCTTTAGAGAACATTAATAAGAGAAACTGTGTAAGCACATTAAGTGATTCCAAGACCCTGAACAGCAGCCCAGTACCAGCCACCTGCCCTGCTGGGATCAGCAGAACCACGGCTCGCTGATGCCCGTGTGTCAAACACGGCTCTGCTGCCATGGGCAGAGGCTCTGCTGCCAGGGCCAGAGGATCTGCCTGGGATGACTGGCACTCACAGCCTGGGCCCTTCATGGGTGGCTGCCAGGGCCCCGGAGGGCACTGCCAGGCTGTCCATCACGGCCCTGGCTGGCAGCCTGGGGAGGCCAGAGGGGAACCAAAAGAACCCTCCTGTCTTCAATGCCCAGTGCAGGTGAGCCTGCAGCACAGTGCTGTGCATGAGCACAGCCCATCTTTGCAGAGAGCTGAGTGAGCACTGTCTGTCTTTGGGAAGAGGTGGGGAGCTCTGTGTGTGTACAGAAGGCAGGAGCATCCCCACTGCCACAGCCAGTGTGCTGGAGCACACAGCCCCGTGCAGCCGTGTGGGAAACCACGCTGGGGCTCATCCCCTGCTCCTCTGGGGGCAGAGAGCACTCACTGCCTTCAGCTGCCTGCCTGCCAGACAAACCAGGCCAGCCACATATACCTGTCAAAGGCAAAACCCTGCCACAGCAACACTGCACTGCTGACACAAGAGAGGAAGGAATATGGCAGTCACTGTGGTTTACTAACATATAGCTGGGCAGTCCTTGGGCATTATGGGGTAACATCCCACCATCTGACAAGTTTCATAAAGCAGAGTATTTGCTCATCCTCACAAGTACACTGTCTTGGATAGTGGTTCTAGTCACACTGGACACACAGGTGTCTTTCAAAAGAAAAAGCCCCAAGGAAACCCCAGCAGCTCTTTATGGGAAATTATTATTCCTCTTTATTATTCCTCAGACATACTGAGAAAACCTTTCACCTTCTGGGGAGAGAAACAGCCTTGTGTTCAATACAATACTGATGTCCTGATTCATACTATCACTAACTTTTGTGAAGATTAAAGGCAAATGATAGCACCTCTACAAAGCCCCAAAGGGGAGTATCTGAACAAGACAAACAAAACCAAACGCTGAACCAGTGCAGCTCCCTTGATTCTAATCTAATGGCAATTCAATGTACTTTGAAATTCCTTTTTAATTCAGTCATTACCTGGTTACAGTTTTCTCATGGCCACTCAGATTGTTATTTTCTATCATCATTGGTCCAGAGGCCTTTCCCAGGTGACTGCTCTTTGCCACCTTCTCCCACACAGCAGCTTGTACAGTAATGATATAGAGCAAGTCATTCCCAGCCTCCCAAGCATGCAGTTACTTCTGAAGACAGCAATAAGAGAGGTCCAAAACATCACTGAATGAAATCTGCTGTTCAGACTGTCTGTCTATTTTTCCTTCTTTCTGTAACATTTCCTCAGATTCAGTAGAAAGTGACATTCTGTTTAATTACACACACACACCCTCTAATTAAGATATTTCACTCCTGTTTCTGGACTGTGCTCTTGGTGGCTGGGTTCCACCTCAGACGTCCTCATGGCCTGTGAAGCACGCCCAACACCTACCATCTGACAAGCTCTTGGACAGCACAGCAATCACAGGATCTGAGCTGGCAGAAGGGAACTTCCTGTCAGCTGGCAGAGGGACATTTCTTTGCTGCTTATTCCCTTAGCTCCTCTTTGGGCAGGCACAAAATGCTGACTTTGTCTTCTGAACTTGGAAGAATATAGAAGTAGAACTCAACTCCAACATTTTGCAGCCAGCACAACTAGCACAAGCCTCCCTCAGATCTACAGCCCTTCTCTCAAACATCACTGGACTCCAGTTAATCCTGGGTCCAGTAACTTTCCAGCAAAGCTTTACAGTGTGTGTCTATCTCCTCTCAAGGATCCTGCCTTTTGACTAATGCAGGGAGATAAATCTGTTCTTTGATCACAGATGATTCCCCCCTTAACTCAGGCTGTGCAGACTACGCTGAGAAATGCTAACTTTTAACAGGCTGTAAATCAGTCTCTTTTCCTTTCACAATTCCTCAAACAATCCTAGATCAAGTTATGGCAAAGATTGTTTCTAGCACACTCCAAGCTAAAAGCCTTGCCTGCCTTTTCTGCACCAATTTAAGAAACCATTTGCAGGCTTCTGCAAACACTCAAAGGCTGACTCTTAGGTGACTACTCCATTCTGAGATCCAATAATGGCATTTTTCCATGTAAATGGCCCCTGATAAAACAAGTCTGGTTTAAAGAAAGGGACAAAAAACCGTGCAAAGTGACCACCAGACCTAGCAGATTTGCCAGCAGCTTCCTGTGTCACCATAAGGATGGAAAAGAGGAAGGGTTTCTGACAGACTGGGAAGATATTTTCCTCACTGTAGAACCACTGGTTGGCAATACCCACAATATTAGGTTACCAGAGATATGAAGAGCTGCTGAGGAAGGGAAGACAGACACAATTATCTATCTCAAAGAGATTTAATTCTAAGCTGGAAAGAGCTCAGATTCAGGTTTGTCCTTACAAATATCCCAGCTGAATCCCCACATATAAATCTTATTTGGACTCTCTAGGTCCCAAGAGGCACATAACAGTATTTTGTTATCTATGCTCTATGCTTCCTTTAAGCTCTATTTCCATATTTGGATGGAACTGCCCACCAAAAAAAAAAAAAAACAAAAAGCAAAACACCGACAAAAATGCAGAACGCCCAAATACTGCAAAATTTGTATTATGTTTTATTTTCAAAACCATTACAAGTCTTCAATTGGCCTAGCAAGAGCCACACTCACCTGGAATGATGACCCACTTTCAGTCCTTATGCTACTGGACACCCAAACAGGATTTGGATCATCTGAGCTAAGTTCAGTTTTAATGAAGTATAAAAGGGGGAAATTATAACCTTCCTTGCCTCCCTGCAACCCCTCCTCATCTAAGCTAGACCAGAAGAACTTTTCAAACAAAGCTTTTGTTGCAACAGAAACATTTCCATGAAAAGTTTTGTTTTCATCTGACATCATCAGTTTACAACTGAAAGTACATCATCAAAAAGATTTCCAGCTAGCTCTTGGCTTGAACCCACAGTGACCTCAACCCCAGCAGATCTTTGGAGGCCATGGCACAGAGAAAGACAGCAAAATACAGGGACTGGCTACATGCCCCTATGATCAGGATAAAGGAAAGTTAGAGAAGGGGTAAGATTGCAGAATCATAGAATGATTTGGGTTGGAAGGCATCTTCGTTCCAACCCCCCTGACATGGGCAATGACACCTTTTCTCTAAACCAGGCTACTGAGAGCTCTATCCAACCTGGCCTTGAACACTTCCAGTAATGGGGCATCCACAGCTTCTCTAGGCAGCCTGTTCCAGCCTTCACCACCCTCACAGTCAAGAATTTTTTTCTCATACCTAATCTAAACCTACTCTCTTTCAGTTTGAAGTTATTCCCCCTTGTCCTGTCACTCTGTGCTCTTGTAAAAAGTTCCTCTCCCTCTTTCTTACAAGCTCCCTTCAGGTACTGGAAGGCCACAATTATGTCACCCCAAGCTTTCTCCTACACGATGAACAATCCCAGTTCTCTCAGCCTTTTCTCACAGCAGAGGTGCTCTATCCCTCTAATCATCTCATGTCCCTCCTCTGGACTCACTCCAGCAGGTCCCTGTCTTTCCTGTGCTGGCACCCAGAGCTGGGTGCAGCCCTGCAGGTGGGTCTCAGCAGAGCAGAGCAGAGGGGCAGAATCCCCTCCCTGGCCCTGCTGCCCATGGGGCTTTGGATGCAGCCCAGGACACGTTTGGCTCTCTGGGCTGGGAGGGCCCATGGCTGGGTCATGTCCAGCCTCTCCCCCAGCAGCCCCAAGACCCTCTGGGCAGGGCTGCTCTGATCTGTTCATCCCCAGCCTGTGTTGTTATTGGGGATTGCCCTGAACCAGGTGCAGGACCTTGCCCTTGCTTGTCTTAAACCTCATGAGATCTCCATAGGGCCACTTCTCAAACTTGTCCAGGGTTCTCTGGATGGCATCTCATAATTTAGGCATGGCAACTGCACCACTCAGCTTGGTGTCATCTGCTAATTTGCTGAGGGGGCACTCAATCCCATTATGTCATTAATGAAGATGTTAAATAACACTGGTCCAGTACAAACCCCAAGGGACACCACTTGTCCCTGATGTCCATCAGGACTCTGAGCTCTGGATGTGATCATCCAACCAATTCCTTATCCACCTGATAATCCAACCATCTCTCTCGAAGCCTAGAGAGGATTTGTGGGGGACCATGTCAAAGGCAAATATATGACTGTTTCTAAATTTAGCAGTTCTTATGAATAGGAAGCATAGAAAACATGTCATCTACCACCTCACAACTTCATGAATTCTTAAAAAAGATCCATTACAAACTTGCTTACTGCACCTTGAGCACTCTCCCTCAGTTCTTTCTTCCATGTTAGTACCTGCTCTCTGCACGGCCCCCTGCACTGCTTTTTAGTCCTCAACATCCTTTAACTTATCCCTTTATCTTTCATCCTCAAGGCTTGTCAGGTCTGTAGTAGGTATTTGGAGCTGTATGACAGAACAAGATCAGAGCCTCTTTTTGATCACAGTCCTGTCCTCCTCACACAACAGGAGAAACCATGAAAGGTTAAGGCTGTGTTCTCAGCAAACAGTTGGACAATCAGGCACTCACAACAATGTCTTGCCGCCTTCTTTCCCCTTCACATGGGCTCAAAGTTTCACATTTTCTTTCTTCTCTCCCTTTGATTTTTTTCCCCTTCCATAAACTAAATTTTGAACAGTCAGTTGGCCAGGGCAGCAGATTCCAGAGAGTCTTATTCCAGGCCAAATAGCAATAAAATCCATTTGGCATATTCGTCTTATTGGGAAGGTAATAAAATTAAGGATTGCTATTTTGGTATGTCATTCCTCAGTAAGGTACTGATGACTAAAAAAACACCTCCACAGGGCTAGGAAGCTGAATGCTTCTCACAGCTGACAAGTAATGCTATATGCTTATTATGGTAACTAAGATGTTTGCAAAGCACCTAGAAAATGCAACTTCCCAACACCCAAATGTACTGACTCCCTTCCCACTTCTGCTAAACCTGAGAAAAGGACTAAGGAAAGATTAAGATGGGAGGAAAAAAAGCCACTCTTCCCAACTACCATGACACTTATAACAACAGCTGTCTGCACAGCCAAAACACCTGCACAGGAAATTAGTCCCCTGGAATCTCCCTGTTTGCCTTCTCCTGCCAAGCAAGTCTGACCACAGTCAAAAATGACTGATAATTATTGAATCTGTGTTGAACAGTTTCAATTCCTAAAATTTCCAAAAATATCAGTTTGGCTCAGTTCCAACAGATGATGAGGTGAAGATGAAAAAAAGAAGACAAGGCAGGAGAGTGGGTTGATTGCTCAGACACTAAACAGAAAGGAAAATAGGTTATTCACATGCCTTATTTCTTCCCCAAACTCAAAGTACAATTTAAGTCTGAAAAAGGGCAACAGTACAGCCTTGTGCTTTCTTTCTGAGTTGTTCTTTTTGCATCATCCACTGTCCTGCATGCTGAACTTAGGAATAAAAATAAAAATCATTTCTGTTAGTAAACAGGGTCTCCAGAGAAGGACTGGGTCTGTGCTGGCTCATACATCATTCAACCTGCATGGCTGAGACAACAAAATCTTGTTAGCAGGGTATTACTCAGAAGGGACCTGGTCTTAACTACAGTTTCCAAGGACTTCAATGGTACAAGAACAGTTCTGGCCAAGAACTCTCATCTGTTGTCCTGTTTCTATATAGTGCTTAGCACAGAGGTCTGTGATAAGGCATAGAAGATGGAGCCATAACACAAGTAACAAGCTACATTTGTATGGCAGTGTATCAATCCCGCTCATTTGCTCACACAAACTGTGGCACTTTTGAAACAGCTGGGAGAAAACAGATTTCTGAATTTGCTGTAACTCAGTTTTTATTTGTCACGTTTGTTTGTCAGTTTTTACTGTCATGCAATGAGGAAGAAAAGGCACTCACCTCCTTCCTTGCTGACTCCCAAACACCCTTTCAGCTCCTGAAGCGAAATTGACTTGTCCTTGTTGAGGTCGCAGTAGTCAGTGAAGCGCCGGGCACATTTCTTGGGCTTGGCTTTCTTCTTCACATAACGTTTGAAAGGCTTTAGCTCCCGCTTGTTGATGTCATTGCTGCTGTTGTTGTCCAGCTGGCTGAAATACCAGTGTACCACTCGTTCCTCCAGTGTGTGGCTGGGGTCTGGCTCAGAGAACCTGGAACACAGGAAGCACAGGCCCCCGACAAGGGGATGCTCTCACCAACACTGTCAAGCACATGCTGAGGAGAAAGAGCTGCTCATCGAATCAGGCAAGTGCTATGCCATGTTCAAATTAAGCAAAAACCACAGGTTTCCAATCTCTTCCTTTTAGCTGGGTTCTTTTGAGACAGATGAACTTTTCCTAAAAATGTCCTTTAGCATTAACAAGTGAATTGCCAAGAGAATCCTGGAGTCTGACACCCTCAGTAGCTCTGGTTCTCCTCACACCAGTTGCTGAAGCTCCACCTAATCCCAGAACAATCATCATTAGAGGACAAGAGACAATCTCCCTGGTCCTTTTGACCCTTGGGCTCCCATTCAAATTGCCAGCAAGAGAGCCATGAGTGTCAGCTGTCATGGTAGTTTCTGCGACAGTAACATCTAGACTTTGGAAAGGTAACAAATTACTTTAATGCAAGACACATTCATTATTTGAAAATGTCCTTGGCCAGATACAACAGTCTCTCTGTATCTGTTTATATAATCTGAACTCCTCTGCTGTGTTTTCAGCATTTTTCATGCTTTTCACATAGCTGATTGACACATAAGAGTTCCACAGCAGATAAACCTCACAAATCCATTAAAAGCAGTACTACAGAGCTGGCAGTGTCAGTTTGTTTCATTTTTTAATAATTGTGGTATTACAAATTTGATGCTATTTGACTCACATTTTGTTTCTGTAGACAACAATATCAGAGAGGAAGAGAAAAAAAAAACCAGGAACAGCAACAGCTATAGACACTCAAATATGGAACACTGCCTTTCAACATCATGCTATCACTGAAAAAGCACTGTTATGTCATACCATTTAAACAGTGTCTGGTGCTCTGCAGCAGCAGTGGGAAAGGGGGTTCCTTTCCTCTCAGGGATCCTGAGAGCCAAGGAAAAAACTTTCTAAGCTAGTCTGTCTTTTCTCCATATGATGAGTATGCCAACAGAGAAAGCTGAAAAGATGCTGAAATGAGGCTGAGACCTGAACCTTTTTTTCCTTCCAAGAATAAAGCATTTTAGTGCATGGAAATTAGTGGATAGGTAGTCAGACATGCTACACTGGCACTGATTGCTCTGACTTATTCCAGGAGACATATCCAGCTGCTGCACAAATTCCTTCCCCAGGAAGGAGAGAGGAACAGTTGCCTGCTGGAGGCAGCCAGATTCTGGTGTGAGTTTGGGGCATTCTAGCTGATGGAGAAATATGAACCCAAGTACCCTATAAAATGCTCTCAAAGACTGCCATTGACCTTGTTTCAGAAACTAGTAGGATCTATACTTATATGGTCACTGAATTTTTTTTGGTTGGGAACTTGGAGAGAGAAAATTCTTTTTGACTTTCTGGTGTGACCAGTTTTGCCTTTAAAATACAGCTACAGAGCCTGAAAATACCCCCTCACACACTGGGGTGTTTATTTACCCCTATGGTAAATTAAATCATTCACGAGGGGGAATCTGCAGCATGCAGAAAATGAGAACTGGAGTTTAGGTGGAGAACTGAGATCCTCATTAACCTTTTCTGATGGCTTCTACAAATGAGGATAGAAATAAGAAAGGTAGCCCCTATCCAAAGATACCTGAATCCTTGCAAAAAGTAAACACACACAGTACAGAGAGGCACATAAACTGCATAACATTTTTCCCAGGGTTTTATTTGAAACTATTTCCTTTATTTAATTCTTAACTGAGAGGCAGGCTGGCATTCAGTCACAGCATCTGGTCAATGTACAATGGGATTAACACTGTGCAGGAGGAAGAAGGGGTTAGCAATAAGTCTGGCTTAGTCTGGGAGCCAAAATACCAGGTAAGCACCTGGAATCACCTACAGACAAAAAAAAAATTGCAAGATTCCCCCCAGGAAGTTAAGGGAGTGTCCTGATTTTCTGAACTGTATGCAATGACCAGGATGGCAGGAGAGAACAGAAACACATCCTGTGTCTTGTTTTTATGACATTTATTAACATAGCTATTGGCCTCTCTCCCTTTTGGAAAGAAGCTGGCTATCATTTGAAGACCAGCATGTTTCCAGCAGCCTCAGAGGACTTCTGTATTGCCAGGGGCAATACTCCGCCTTTGCTGAGACAGAATAATAAAACCTGAGCTTTTGCATGTGAGATTCCCCTTGTTCACACCTTGGCTTGCCCTCATTTACTGAAGGCCCGTAACTAGAGAGGCAGAAATGGAGAAAATAGCAGAGCATCTTAGAACCAACAGCAGAAAGACAACAGACAAGAGCGTCTCACTACCTACTGAAGAGGCACTCAGAAGCAGGATTTTAAAGTGCCTCTTCTCCAGGGGCACAATAAAGAGGAGCTCTTATGAGTTATCAAGAAAGGCAACATGGCTCTCTTCAGCACTTCCACGAAGAAAATGAGGGACATTCACAGGCTAATACAAATACATTGACTCATGAGGTGACAATAAATCAATCTTTGCCATTACAAACATGCCGAGAGCTCACGCTGAAAACTGCAGCATGCTAATAGAGCTAAAAGGAATTAGTTTAATGGCTTTGACTTTAGGAAAAAGGAAGATACAGCCATTTCTAAGTTTTTACCACTCTCTGTTGGCTGGCTTAGCAGGACTGCAGTTCCTGAGATGGTTGGTTGCCTGCCATCTCTGGTTATCATCCAGAATCCCAGCACAGGAAGCATCCCCATCATCTCAGGGCAGCCATATCTCCCTTGCTCACGAAATTCCATGATATACTACAGAAGGTGAAGTTACAATACCCTATATAACTATATAAATATATAACACCTTGACTCTGACCACTGCCCGTGCAAGGCACTTAGGCACTGCCCATGAAACCTGAATTACTGCAACTCCACAGCACTGCTAAGCCACCTAGCCTTGCTGATGTGCCATGGCACCAGCCATGCCTGGGTCAGCTCACACAAGTCTGGGGCTCTCATCTGTCCCCTGTCAGCACAGACTTGGCAGTATGCCGGGGGATTGTCCCTCCATTTCCTCCCCCATACTATTTCAAATCAGCTCTCAGATATAAACTTCATTTATTGGTCCACTTCTCATTCAGACCATAAAGGAATCAGAAAAACCAACACAGAACACAGCTGTCCTGTACATTCTCAATTTCCAGCATCTCTTGCTCTAACACCAATCACACTAAAACCCACTGAATTCCAGTACCTCACTCCAGTGCTGTAGCAGCTTTGTAAGACACAGTAAGAACAGACACTACCAAAATGAAGACAGCCTTCTCATGTTGACTGCATTACACTTTTCTGCCTAATTGTTCCTCTTTAGCACTCTGTGGCAAAATCATCAGTCCTAAAGAATGAACACAAGGGGAGAAAGGAGGTCTGTGTAAGCTGATGTTCCAAATGTAACCTGCTGTTGCTGGACTGCTTTTGTACATAAGCTAGCAAGTTTAGCTCAATTATGGAGCATAAGCCTACCAATATTCCAACAATGAAGAAAAGCATGGTCTGTCATTAACAGCCCAAGACAGCAAACCAGCTCTCAGCTTTCTTAAAAGTTTGTTGGCATCAAGTATAGAGTCTTCTTTAAGTAGGCTCTTGCTCCTCCTTCTGTATAATGTTCTAAGAGCTCCCTCATAGCAGAACATTTATTTCTTAGGTGGCTTATGCTTGGATATGTGTGTTAAGTCACTGCAACTTTTAACAATGCTGTCTTCCAGATGAGGCACATTTCCACAGAATACCTTTACATCATCTAGTGTCACTGAAGAACACAAAGAGGCTGTGCAAAACCATGAACATACACTTTTGTAAGCTGCACTGAATGCTGGATCGGAGAATGACTGCCAAAATATCAAACATGCAGCTTGAATATGTACTGTGCATGCAATCTGTAATGTTTTTCAGCCCTTGAGGCCCCTTGTGAGAAAGAAGCAGTTAGCTCAGTGTGAAGGAGCAGGGAAGAAGGTGAGGAATATAGGCTAAAGTATACAAGAGCAGCAAATGTGAGACATGACTCCTTTACAGAACCATGTACAGTGTGCAATCACATTATGCTCCACAGAACTGCGCAGTCAAAGCATAATATGTGCCACTAAATTTTACTTAATAAATTGAAGTCCATTCCTACCAAAGCTGGTCCTTTGCTCCCTGAACACTTGCAGCCCCACTGCACTGGCTGCACAGATCCACAGCACTGTTGCAGTGACAAAGAACCCTATTACAAACTACTGCTTGGACAGAAAACAAAGTTGCAATCTCTGAAGTACCTATCAGGTACCTGTTTGAAGATTTGGAAAATCTTTTCTTTTGTACTACAAACTTTATGTAGCAACATCAGCAGCTGAGGCAGAAGGATGGAAGGGCAGTAAGATCAGCCCATCATCTAGCTGGACTGCAGAGCCTATAAACCAGAGGGACCTATTCCAGGATGAAAGAAGACTGATGGACATGCAAATGCTTCAGAGTAAAAAAATAAATTATTCCAGCTTTCATTCCCAACACACACACAAGGTATGTTTTGGTCAAGATGTCTAAAGGAGTTAAAGCTGTAAGTTTCTATGACTTGTAAATATTTTGCAAGGATATATATATATACACCTTGCTTGGTGCTCTTGCTGAATGAAGAAGGGATGGAGAGCGACTGCCCCCTCCTCCCAACGCCCATGACAGTACTGATGATGTCCATCAAAGTGCCAGCAGTGAGTTTAACAAACTGAGGTAAAATTCAAAACTGCTCTTGCTCTGCTTCCACTTCTTACTCCCATTTTGTTACTCTTTGCATTTGCCTAAAGTTAAAGTCTGTAACAGTGGAGCATGGTTTGAATCAGAGAGGATTACCACAACAGAATTGCAAAAGGATCCTGTATTTGTTTTATTATTCCTCCTTTCCTGTAGCCAAGGAATCAAGAAGCCAACAAAAAACTAAACTGTGTTCAGACTAAACAAAAGGGTACTACACAGTCCAAATTCATTATGGGAAATGCATAATTCCTCTACAGTCAAAACTTATCTCCCCTATTACAGGCCAGTTTCTCTCTCTCTTCAGGCTAAGTTGTATATGAAACATTATTCTGAACACATTTTTTTTTAAAGATTGTACGATAAATCATTTAGAAGGTTAAAAAAATCACCTCCCTTCACTCCTCATTGACTGTTCAAAGACCATCCTCTTACACTAACTCTCCTGTATCTTTAATTAGGCTAGAACTTCCATTACAGGACAAAGAGAAGTTGGTATCCAACTTCAATTGAAATGCAGTAGGAGTTGAGTATCAACTTCCCTGCACTGTTTAAAAGTGTCAATCTTTATTAAAACATGGATTGGCTTCAGAACACCCTGGAGATGTGCTGAGCTGTGCTTGCCTGCTTCAAACTGCTCAACTAGAGCATTAAAAGGAACCTCAGGGCCATTTTCTGGAGTACTTTTTGGGACTATTACATGGGGAATAATTGGCAACTTTAAATTAAGGGACTGATAGCTGCTGTGTTACATGATAAGGGTGGCTGTTGTAAGCTGCCCATCTACCTCGAATTCCACATGGCCATGATATTTTTGCTGATAATGTAGCAAGCCATAATGCATACATTATGGCAACTAAAACTCATTTCTGAATTGGCACGGACCAAAGAGAATTTCTCAGATAAGGGAAACCCAGGCTGGGATTCCCTATGATCTAGTTTAGTTTAGGCCCTGGGTAACATGACTATATCAGAATTCGAAGAGATTCGAATGTAGTAAAGCTAAGTCTAAATTTTTAAATGCTGTTCCTATTATATAGTACTCACTTATGAACAATTTCAACAATGCTATTTTTTTTCAGTAACAATACCAAGTTCTGGCTAAAAAAACAATTCCCTACAAGTGCTCCCTTAATTACTTTGAAAAGAGAGTAACAAGATGTGCCTTGGAGTTATTACATAAACTTAAAATTAAGAATGAATTTTACCGGAGATTTTCTGTTTCCAAACTCCAAATGAAGTCTATTTGACTATTATGTTGTAATATAAACCAGGGCCATGATGAAGGGAAGTTCTCATCTCCTTTACATTATTGTAAAGCAAGAGTAACTCAATTAAAGTCAATAGCTTTGAACTTCCTTAAACAAGACAAGTCCTATAAGGGATTACAAGGTTGTTTTAAGCATGCCTAGTTTAAAAAAAAAGAAGTCTAACCAGGCTTTGCTTACATGGCCTGCAAGAATCCAAGTCACTGCCTCACTTCGCTACTACTAGATTGTTTTGGGGGCCAACTTAGCACAGCTCTATGTAGTATTTGAAATGCCAATCTCTAAATTCTCCCTGTGCTTCTCCCTCATCACCCCACTCCCTCCTCCCTGCACTCCCCCCCCCCCCCAAATAAAAAGGCTAAAATGGATATTAATTGCAAAGACACTCAGTAAACACAGAAGTTTTCACTCACATATTCAGATTCAGACTGAAGGCAGCAGGGTAATCTAATCTGATTTCCTGTATATCATACCCAGAGAATGTGAATCAAATTATTCTTGGGACCATAACTCAGGTTTGACTAAAGAAAGTCTTTCTGAAACACATCAGGCCTAAGATGAAAGCCTTAGAGAGAAGGAATCAGTCACGTCCCCCGTGACTTCACTCTGGCTTAGAACTGCCCTCGCTTTAAAGAAATTTTGATCATAAGTTTGTTTATATTGAGTTAATCATGTTATTCCCTGCTAGACTTAAGAGCCTGCAGAGCCTTTGTCCCTGTAGAGATACTTAGATTTTACAAAATCAACTTCTAACCTTTTTTTTTTTTCTTTCAATACCCTAAGGAAGTCTGAGCTTCTTAAGACTCTTACTGTTAAGCTTTTTTAGTCCTTGACATTTTGGAAAGTATCTTTTCTGCCTTTGGTCCTTTATTTTAATATTGATACTAAAGATGCATACTGTATGTCTGTATCATCTCTCTGCTGCCACAGAGAAACAGGAATACTTCATACGTGTGGCTCCTCTCTTTGTTTAAAATATATAGAACAATACACAGTTGACATGGGGGTACAGCTGGCTGTTTGCCTGGCCTGCCCCCTGCATCAGGCACAAGCTTTGCTGGGGATATGTTAAAAATTTAGCTTGAATAATGGGATCCATTTGCTCAAAGTCTAAAAAAGGCCCAGAAACATGAAATGCTGAACACTGAAAGGAGCAAAAAGAGGAAGGCTACAGTGTGTGTTTGAATACAGAAGCTGTTCTGCCATCATGATGGCATCGAGATGAAGAAGAGCCCGCAAAAGTGACACTTGCCTCACAAATAAGAAAACTGACATTAAAACTGACATGACTGATATTAAGAAATATCAGGTAGCCAGATATCTAGCTTTTCTTTACAACATGAACTTAGTAAATCTGGGCCAGAGAGATACAGGATAAGCACTCTCATAAATAGAGTAATTTAAGGCTGAAAATTAATTAAGCATGTAACTAACCCAATAGGTAAAATAGCCCTTCATTTTGGAAAAGAGCTTTCACTGACAATGCCAAAGTCAACTTAGGTCACCTAGACAATTTCAGATACACACAGAATTATAAAATTGTTAATTGGAAGAGACTTCCCATACAATTGGAAACGACCTCCAAGATCATCAAGCCCACCTGTCAACCCAGCATCACGACAAAACCATGTCTTTGAGTTCCACATCTGCACATTTTTTGAACTCTTCCAGGGATGGTGATTCTACCACTTCCCTGAGCGGTCTGTTCCAATGCTTGACAATCATTTCTGTGAAAAAGTTTTCCCTAATATCTAACCTAAATCTCCCTTGGCACAACTTGAGGCCATTTCCTTTCATCCTGTCACTCATTACCTGGGAGAAGAGACCAACCTCCACCTCACTAGAGCCTCCTTTCATGTGGATGGAGGGAGAAATAAGGTCCTCACTGAGCTTCCTTTTTTCCCAGGCTAAATACCCCCAGCTCCCTCAGCTGCTCCTCATAGGACTTGTGCTCCAGACCCTTCACCAGCTCCACTGCCCCTCTCTGGACCCATTCCAGCCCCTCAGTGTTTTTCTTGTACTGATGGGCCCAGAACAGAACACAGGATTTGAGGTGGTGACCTCACCAGTGCCCAGTGCAGGGGGACAATCACTGCCCTGGTTCTGCTGGCCGCACCATTGCTGACACAGGCCAGGATGCCTTTGGCCTGCTTGGCCACCTGGGCACACACTGGATCATGTTCAGCTGCTGTAGACCAGCACCCCAGGTCCTGTTCTGCTGAGCAGCTTTCCAGCCACTCATCCCCCAGCCTGTAGCACTGCATGGGGCTGTTGTGACCCAGGTGCAGAATCTGGCACTTCACCTTGCTGAACCTCTTACCACTGGCCTTTGCCTGTTGATCCAGTCTGTCCAGTGCCCTTGTGCCCTTCCATAGGTCAACACTCCCATACAACATGGTGTCATCTGCAAACTTGGTAAGGGACACTCAATCCCCTTGTCCAGGTTGTTGAAGATGATATTAAACAGGGCTGGCTGCAATACTGAGCCCTGGGGAACACCACTTGTGACTAGCCACCAGCCACTGTCTGGGTCCAGCCATTTTTTACCCAGCAAAGAATACACCTGTTCATACCATCAGAAGCCAAATCCTGAAGAGAGAACTCAGGATATTCCTCACCTTGGGGCTCTGAGAAAGCAGGACTCACTGCACAGAGACAGCTTCCCAACTCCACAAACCCATAGAAATATGTATTGATGAAATTTTTATATAAATATCAAAAATTCCCTGAAATTACTTTAAAAAAAAAAATGGTCCTATCATGGCCTGTTGGGTTGGAAAAGCTTGACACATGTTCTTTGGGTACACGCTTAATCTAGCTGAGGCTTATGGAAAATTAAACCAGAGCAGTTATCTGAATTTAATCATGGCTGTGGGTAAGCAGAGTATTTGGGTGGTAGCAGTCTTTTGCCTTACCAAGGACAGCCTGCTAAAAGATTTAATTTTCCCCTCGCAATTGGGCTGCTGACATTGGAGTGGAAAATAAATCAATGTGACGACTGTGTGAAGAGCTGGGCAGTGAAAAATTCCACCAGAAAGGCCTCTATTGAAAGCTGAGAAATACACAAAGCTTGGGGAACGTTAGGAAGCAAGCTTGCTGGTTTACAGAAGTGCAGTGGGGGCATATATCTCTGGTCTCTATAACATTGGTTTATATTAAGCTTTATTTTAAGAGTGATGATTACATTGGCTGTGTTTCAGTCCCAGTGCCAAAGATGCCAAATAAATATCAAATACTCTCCAGGGCTTCCCACCACTCCTACCCGCTGCATTTGAACCATGCAAATTAGACAGAATTGACATTGGAATGCTTAAGTCTGGGAGAGAACGATGTATTTCCCATCCTTGGGGCATTTTTCATCCTGTTTATATGAATACAGACATGCCAGGCACATAGCACTAATTCAACGGGTTACAGAGTATTCAGCATGCAGGCACACATACAAGTCACTGGTCTGATTTGTAAGGTCTACATGTGAAGTTAAAACTGCAGGAATTCACAAGTAGTCCATACTGAAGCCAAGAGACATGGCCATGCCACCCAAGGCCTTGAATAGTCTTGGATAGTTAAAAGATGGCACTGATTCCTTCTCCATCATGAAAGAGGAAATCAGGGGATCAACATTACTGTCAACACAGTGGAGGAATACCCACAGCAGTAACGTATGTGCACAGGAACTTCCATCTCCAGACCCCTGTGAACATGAGCACATCAGTCATTGTGCCATCCCTGCAAGCTGCCCCAGCACTGACTCCTTTTATAGTCAGGCAAATCCAGAACCACAGAAGCCTTGCCTAGCTGAGGCAGGGTAGCACTTTTTAAACCCACCATGGTTCATTTGCAATGGCCTGTCCTGAGGCAGTGCTGCAGGGATCTGCTGTTATCAAGCAGGAGGGGGAGACACAGCCTCAGCTTTCCTCCAGTTCCCCAGACTTTGGCCCACCTCTTGCAACAGACCTGACCTGTTCCTCCTTTCGAAAGGGATGGACACACAGCTGGTCAGAAGGGAGCGCCATGAAAAACAGCTCCTCTCCTCATCAGCAGGCTGGCTGCAGCTTCAAAAGCCACAGCGCTGGTCCTGCCAAGAATTTGGTTCACATTCTTCACTCCCTGTGGTAGCCACTAGGCCACACGGTCTCCTTCAATCCATTTGCATTTTATTAGGTCTTTTCATGCACCAAGGGACAAAAGAACAAACCACTTCCTCCCACTGAGCTCTCATTTCACACTTCAAATGGGCTATACTAACCTTTATGGTGGAGCAGCTGCCAGGGAGGAGGGGCAGGAGGAGGCAAGCAGCGCTAGGATGACAGGACAAAGCAGCCTCAGATCCTCTCCCAGCAACCCAGAGGAACCCAAATCAGTCAGAGCAACACCTTTCCCACCTGTCCCCACTTCAGGGGCACCCAGAGCTCTGCAGCCACCTGGGTGGCATTCAGCCATGCTTTCTGGACTCACCTCCCACCCCCAGTAGGTGCTGCTGAGTTAATGGCCTGTACCATGTCCGTAGTCAGAGCATCAAGTAAGCTGGTGATAAATTCAACTTTCTTCCCTTCTGGGCAGCCTGCAGAAAGAAAAGAGGAGGTTTAATGCAAGAACACACAGGCTTAGTCTCCTACCCCAATTCAGCAAGGATCAGTCAGAACCTCCTTTGTTTTTAAGACAGCAAAAACCATCAACATAGTCCCTAAGGAAAGGCAGAAGAATCCCTCAGTGGGTTTCTCTGCATGGCAATTTGTCCTGCAGCTTTTGTCCAGGCACATGCAGGGTCATCAACAATATCTGGCAGGAAGACTGTGTGGTTAGCTTTATGGTCTCACCCAGTTCTCTACCAGCAAAACCGCAGGGATGCACTGGAAGTGTCTGGCAGACAGGAGTTCCCATGGTGACACTTGCAGGGAAGTTTACAAAACAATTCATTACCTCCTGGATGATCTTCTCAGGCAAATGTGGCTGTTCTGAGGCCCTAACTGACAGACTAAAGTACCCCAGAGCACAAGGCAAGGTCTGCTGCTTGCACTCTCCTCTTCAGGCACAGAAAGCATTGTCTGCCAGCACCTACCACAATAATTCATTGTTCGCAGGATCACTCTACACAGGAAATACGTCAAACTGAGTTGGTATGTAGTAGTCATCCCCAGTCACTGCTGGCTTAAGCAGGACAAAGTGGGTTGAAGATGAGTTTGGTAACCATTTCCATTACTTAGTGCTGAGGCGTCTAGTTCCCCACCATCATAACCACAGACTGACAGAGCCTCCTATCCTGAACAGTGCCAGCCTGTTACAATGAAACTCTCCATCTCCTCACCTTTAAAAGGCAATCTATGCAGTTTCATTGCTGCTTAAAGTAAGCTTTGTTTATTACCCCATGAATGCTGTGACAACTGTTCTAGCCTGGAACAAGCCAAGGAACAAGGAACCAAGAACAGGTGTGCTTAACTTCAACACCCTACCATCAAAACTGTTGTCGACAACCCATCACCTCCCATCCAATTGTCTTCTCTCAATGTGACAGGGAAGCCATCACCACATCCCTCACCTCTTTCCCCAAACCACTATACACTACCGAGTATTCAGCTGATTAGGGCAGCAGATGTCAGAAAACAGCATCCCACAGCAACACAGAGCAATGTCAACACTTTCTGATTTTCTTGAACAAGCAAAGAAGAACATGTACCACAAACAGAGCACCAGAAACTTACTGTAATCCCCTGACAGCTGAAAGCAGCTTGCAAATTGATCTGACAAAAGCCCCTCCTTTGCAGTATTACAGGCTCTGTCCTCTGCAATAGCTAACCAACAGTCCCTAGTCTGTCTCCATATAATGTACACTGCACACATGGACACCCCTCAGCACTCATTTGGCATATGGTCCAGAAAATGTCAGCATTGTAATGGGTAAGCTGCTATTGCTGCCAGAGTAGACCACTCACTTAAAGGAGCTTTTTGTTGAGGTAATGAAAAGGCTGAAAAACTATTTGCTAGAAGTCATCTCCCTGGGCTCTCAGCATCTCACCATCTGCAGGAATTAGCAGTTTGCCATTTGCTATGTACAAGCAACATTTTCCTTCCTTCTTTATTTTTTACTTTTGGCCACAGGTTGTGAAGGTTGTGAAGAGAGTATGTGTAGGTGTGCAAGGATTTGAATTTATGTCTTTCCCACCTGGGCCTCTGCAGGGTCTCTTCACACAGGCCAAGAAGCGCACTGCCTGCAGCACTGAGAGTCTAAAGAATGGGCAAACCTCTACAAGAGGAACAAAGTGAGGGGTCCCCCTGACAGAACTGAGTGCAAATGATGCAATCAGTCTCAAATTAAAGCAGGAATCTTTCTTGACATTCAGTTCTGCTAAGAAATAAGAGCAGGAAAAAAAAATAAAAAACATTCTCTCTCATCCCCTGCAGTTCTGGCTCATTAGTACATTTTTGCATACAAGAGCAGCTAATCAAACAAACCTCAAGACTGCATAAGTTCATGCAGAACAGCATTTCTCAGTCAGACAAACCAGGATCAGATCCTCTGTCTCCCCATCTCTCCACAGACAGGGGTATTTTCAGTGATAGGAATCACAGAATCTTAGAATGCGGCCAGGGTTAAAAGGGACCTTAAAGATCGTCCAGTTCCAGCCCTCCGGCTAGGGGCAGGGATGCCATTCACTAGATCGGGTTGCTCAGGATCCCATCCAACCTGGCCTTGACCACTTCCAGGAATGGGGCATTCAAAACTTCTCTAAGTAACAATCATACCAACCAATGCAGCCAAACACAAAACTTAAGTTTACACAGGCACAGAAAATTGGCTTGAGCTGAGAGGGCAACTCTCCTGGAGTTTGATATTGGGACCCGACCACTAAGCTACAGAGCATCCTGTGTCGTCTTCTGCATCAAGCACTTCCTGTCCCCTTGTCTGGCTTCAGTGGAGAAGGGAAATAAAACCAGTCTGTCTTCTTGATCAGAAATAGAATCTCAAAGAAAAAGCCAAAGAGCAAAGGATTTTCACAGAGGATTTCTGGAGAGACAGGGGAGAAGTGCAAGGATAGGCAGTAAAGCAATGGGAAAGGGGGATAGGGAATCAAGGAAGTAAGGTTATTCTATTTTAGTGTGATTCCCTAAGGAAATGAGCCTTAATGTAATCCATTTAGCTGGCTTCCCTCCCTTTACCCCACAATGCAATATTTGATCCAACTGGTTGATTTCCTTTGAATGTGAAAGGGAGGCAATAGGCAATTTTTACATGACTCATGAAAATGAGGAGCTGCATGGAAAAGAGCCCTGCTGAGGGCAGAGCTGCTAAGCAGAAAGGTCTGGGGTCTGAAGTCAGGACAACAAATAGGAGACACACAAGGCAGATCTGGAACAAATCTCATTTCCTTTGCTAACCTGCTCAGGAACAACTCATTTTATGCTACTCACAGAAAGTTAAGCTGATCCAGAGTCACCAGCTATTTCTGCAGAATTACTGGTGTCCACCACTCCCTCATGGTGCAGAGGGACCCACTGTAGTTTGTGTTTTCAAGCAGTCCTCACTCAGGAGAGCAATGGTTGACCTGTGGAAGGCCCCACACTCTGCTCCTTAGAAGGGAGCCAGAAGGTAAAAACAGAGCACAGGCAGATAGGATAGCATTTTTAAGAGCTGCACCAACACCAATGCCCAGCACATGTTCCTAGCAGAAAAAAAGGTAGTCAAACAGCAAATTATGCTTGTCACTCTGTTAAGAGGGAAAAGCAGAATATAAAGCAAGGAGCAGTGGGAAATTAAACGTATCCCAGGCAGAAAATGAGGAATAAAGTCCAGCTAAGTGAGAAGCCACCTTTAGTAAGGGACCTTAGTACACTGTGTGTGCTGTGCTGCCTGGTCCATGCAGTCAGTGTAAGGGAGCAAATCATCCACTGACAATTGGCAGTTGTGTCCCCTTTTGTGACTCAGGGAGCATCAAGCTGCTGAAAAGCCCCGCTAAACAGAAAGACTCTTGTCCTGGTCAGACTTTAAGGAACATTCAGTGTTGAGTCCATTCTTCCCCCAGGCTATCTCCAGGCATCCTGGTTTCTCTCCTGAAAATTCTAATCCCAGAAATGTTTTCAAAGGGCAGACAGGCAACAAACAAACCCAGAAGACATCCAGCCTTTTCCAGTTCACTGCTGAAACTGGAGGTGATCTTAAAAAAACCCCACAGAATAAACCTCATGGTAAAGCATGCACTGTGAGGAAAATCCCCTATCTCCTCAACAATATTCTTGGCTTCTTAGGAGTCCCAAGGTGAGACAAGGTAAGAAGGCAGAGACAGGATCTTGTTCCTCTAACCTGGAAGTTCTCTGTCCTTGAAGGGATCATCAATCTCTGTGCTCTTCGATCTGGCATCGCTTTCACACACTGGGGTCTCATACCTGAAAAAGGAGAACAGCAGAAGCTAAACTATGTAACACAGGTTCAGTGTCATTACATGATCACTGATCACAGACTATTCAGATCTGGAAGGAACCAGCAAGGATCATCGAGTCCAGCTCTTCAGTGAGTGGCCCATATAGGGACCAAATCCACAACCAGGCCATTATTAGCACTGCCTTGACCAGCTGAGCTAATCTCAGGGTCAACGGGTTGTGCCTTGTGTGCTTACTGCAGGGGAAACCAATAAACCTCCAAAAGAAATACCACTCTCAAGCACCTGACTGTTTATGGACAGTCAGCAGCAGCAGCAGAAGTGGAAAGAAAAAGAAGAACGTACTTTGAAGTCCAGTACCAGCTATCAACTGAAACCCACAAACAACACAGGGCCCTCTTCCAATTCTTGTGGGCATAGGTTGAGGTTTTTTTTTCAAAGCTGTCCATGCTTTGCAGAATCACTCTATCTAGCCGAGTTTAAGTCCCAGCTCTTACTGGCCTGTTTTTGCAACTTGCCAGACCTACATTTGTTTCCAAACTGCAAGTGAGAAAAGATTCCTCAGGTAGTTTTAAGATAGACAGTAACTGAAAAAAAAAATAAATCGATCTCTAGTTTAAAATCTACCCATGCACAACAAGCATGCACAACAAGCAGTCTTCTAAATCCCTACAGGTCATGATTCAAGTGGCTGCAACATGGAAGTATAAAACAGATGATAATGTAACAAAGACACTTGTCTTTTCACTGCTTATGCTCATAATCTATATCCTTAAGCAAAGCTCCCTGTTCCTCCTACCTCACAAAAGCAAGCCAGAAGAAAAAAAGGCTGCTTTGTATGAATACTTATCACAGAGAAAAGTATGGATCATAGTTAATGTTCATAAAGAGGGAGCTGTATAGTAACACTCTACAGGGAACATAGCATACAGCATTGCTTGCTCTAGGGAAAGCAGTGTAGAGCTGACTGCTCTAGAGTGAGGACCTGATTTCATATTGCAGTAGTATTTTTTACATCTCATCTTCTCCAGCCAGGCACCTTCCCAGGCCTGCTTCTAGCTCTCACCGGGTGGAAGTACCAGGCAGGGGCCGTCCCGTGTCCACCAGGACACACCAGCAGTACCCAGTTGACTGGTGGCATTGCACTGGTTTGTAGAGTCCTCCAGGAGCACACTCGGGGATGACGATGCCCTCCCGGGGGTTCTGCCTGGCCTCCTCCAAGGCACTCTGCCTCTCCTGGTCACAGGAATGAACTTTTTCTGGAAGACAGAAGGGAGGTTGGAGGGGGTGGACAAAGAATCAAATGGAGATCACTTTCCTCAGGTCAGCGGGATATGGAATCCTTCACATTGGGAGCCCTTTGTTTCTGTTTCCTTCTCATCAAAACATCAGCATATCTACATCCTCAGGGGCTGAGGAACTTCTGGGTTGAGAGTTTCTCCTACATTTAGCTGTGACACAACAAGATTACGGACTACAGACACTGACTGCCAGGTGTTCAGGATGCCAGAAACAGCAGGAAAAACTCTTCTTGATCACTTGGGTTTTGGAAATGAATTATCAGGTAAAAATAATTCACTATTAATGAAGCCATGAGGTAAACATTTCCCAGGTTATGTTTTTGCAAGCTGAGAGATCCTAAACTGTGACTTGTATTTTCCAGTTAAACAAAGGAGGCAAACACCCTGCCCTGCCCCTCCGTCTCTTTCTCCAGACTGCAAAACACTCCTCCGTCTCAACAGCACCTTCCAATATGATCCCAAGAGGAGCAGGTTATGTTTTAACCCAGCCTTATCCAGTGCAGACAGCATCTGCACACACCTCAGCAGGGAACAGAACGAGATATTCCATTCAACCCCCACTGCCATCACCTCTCCAGCACTCTCCACTGTTGTCCTCACCTGGAAAACAACGGGCACCCTTTCTACTGAGCAACAGGTAAGGTCCTGTCCCTTAAAAACCTGTTACACAGGAAAGGCTATTTCCAAAGATATTGTCAAAGAGAAAAGTAGTGGCATGCACCAAAAAACAGTAAGAAGCCCAGAAGTGGCTTCTGCAGCCAGCCTGGCACACAAAGCCCTAGCACTGCCTGCAACGGGGTGCATGGACAGTTCCAGGCTGCTGCCTCTCACATGGACCAGCCATTTGAGGGGGGAGAGAAGCACAGAGTACCTGCAAGATGGTAAGACTTACTTGCCTCAACAGCCAGAAATTCTCAATTATAACTCCAAGTTTTCTACTTTGACAAGCAGAAAAGTTATTTCAACTTTGTAAACTACTGAAAGTATCACAGTGAGGAAAAGAAAGCACTCAAGAGAGCTGAAAACACATCTAAGTCTAGGGTAACAAAAGACAACAATCTAACTCCCAACTTTTATCCTTAGGAGAGTGATGAAAAACAGAAGCAGGAAAAACAGCTGTTCTCTTCTTCCCTAGCCTTCCTCTCCCCTGCAGTTTACTGTGTTTTTAATTTTATTTTTATAAATAGTCCAGAAGACCTGTAATTCCTTGCCACAGCCAAGAGCCACCTCAAGCCTTCAACACATAAAATACTTCCACTGACTAGCAACGACACCGTAGGCTCCCCCCAAATCTGTAGCTGTTTGTATCAGCAGCCAGCAGACACGGCATAACCTCAGCATCCTGCTCCCGGGACTAGCTCAGCACACAACTAACACGTGCCCAGCTTCCTTGTGTTTTGCCTGCCTGTTGGTACACTATTAGTTATACCTTGTATTTCAGTGATAAATTATGCTGTAGAGAGTAAGTTTTGTTCCATATTTGGGGAACAGAAGGGATACCGATTCACAGCTTGGTAACAGCAGGTGCATTAAGAAACTCCATCAGGTCTGCACAGCATCACCTGAGTGCAGCATGCCTGGGTACGAGAAGCATTTTTAATGGTTTCCAGTTGAACTGTAGCAGCTGAAAGTGTCTCAGAGACCCCAAAATTCTCACTCTCCTCAGCATTTCAGATTACTGTCAAGGCTGGGAATGTGAAGGGCACCTGAACTTTGCCACATACAAACCCACACAATAGAAACACAGAATAAAAACTTTAAAGTGTTGGTAAGTCTGACTCAAGCAGAGAGACACTTGACTGTGA
>JANPWX010000059.1:1689654-1787066 GCA_024734555.1 Trochalopteron elliotii
AAAAAAGAAAAAAAGAAAAAAAGAAAAAAAGAAAAAAAGAAAAAAAGAAAAAAAGAAAAAAAGAAAAAAGAAAAAACCCCACCTGTTCCCAAGATGTACGGATAGAAAAGTCATCGAGCCAGGGCTCCCTAACAAACCACTCATATCAAAGGGCCTCACTTACCCACAGTCTGCTGACAGCAATTCACCTCTTGGCCATCAGGTGAGGCAAATCACTCAGGCAGTTTGGGGGAAGCAAAGAGCAGGGGCAAACTTCTCTATCATCGTTATATTGTAAGCAAAAGGAAGAAAAGCTTCTGCTAAAGAGAACTACATTCCAGGAATTTTTCAATCTAAATCCCAAAAGCTTTGTGAGTGCACAAAGTCAAATCAAGATTTCTCAAGTCCTTTGAGTCTTGCAAAACTCTCAGCAAAATTACTCTGAAAAAAATAAAGTGTGTTTCCTTTGTGTGTTAGAACAAAGAAATATGCCACTTTTATTGAAATCAAGAGAAAAAAAGAATGAATTTCTTTAATGAATTAGTATCCTATTTTACATACATTTGCAGTTAGGTATGCAAATTATACAGAATAAATCTACATATTTACACATTTGTGCTATGCCATTAAAAAATGGAAAAAATTATCTGCACATATTAACAGAAATTTGTGGGAATTGAATAGTCCCATTTACTACCAGAATACATACATAATTGGTAGTTGTTTCTGTTAGAAAGCTGTTTAAAGGCTGAGTGAAACAAATCTTACAGGCTTTGTTCACTGGATATCAGATGGATGTAACAATGCAAACTCTACCTTTGTCACCAGCATTCAGCAGCCCATCATTAGCAATGACAGCAGTACAACTGAAACCACAGGGAGATCACACTTTCTACTCAGTTCTAATGTACATCTAGAAGTAGCTGCTATGGAAGTTCCTCCCTGTTTTACAGATTCCTACTTTGTCTCATTTACATGCTGAAGAGCTCTCATTTACATGGCACAATTCTTCTCTGAGCCCCTTCCAGATCCACCATGCCTTCCCTGAGCTGGAGGAGATCAGAACAGCAAACACATTGACTCTGACAACAGCCTTGTGGAAATTTCCTTCACTGACATCTCTCTACTAAGCAGAATGTATTAACTAGCACTAGTCCCTGAAGAGACTCTTTCCTCCAGGCTACCAGTCTAACAGCACTTAATTCCCTTAAAAAATAAACATTGATATTAACAGTTGGGTATTCAAAAGTCAGCAAAATCAGCTGGGAAATCCATACCATCAGCTTCCCTAGCTGGGGACTTGGCATGAACTGCACGCAGTGTCACCATGAAAGATTGTCTCATGAGTAACAAAGGGACCATCAAATGCTATCCCAGCTCCAGGACACTGAAGTCCTTCCTCCTGCTCCAGTCAAACTGCCTACTGGAAACTCGGCTGTTGTTGCCAAGGCCAGGTTAATGAACAATAGTGAAAGTCTATGGCAATGCTAGAACATTTAATGCCAGGTATGAAATTAAGCTGTCATCTTAGAAACCAGCATGTATTTATTATACATGCAGGGTACTTAAAAGCCTATTCCCTGTTAATGGGAGTTGCAGACACAGAAAGAAAGGGTTTCCTTCTTTCCCTAAACTAAACTTTTCTTAGAGAAAGAAGGTTTATGACAGCAAGTCAGTGGGACACAAACAGTCTTTCCAGAACAAATAATAACATTATACCCATTTATTTATTTCTTTTAAAGGCACTGTCATAGTCTACTGTTTTCTGCCATCTCTGCTTTGACTTGACCATCAGCAAAGAAATCAAGTAACACTTGCCAACTTGCTGCTGCTGGGGAGTGAAACCTTCGTGAGACAGCAAATCTAAATTACAAATAACCAAATTACAGAAAAAAAATCCCCTAGGGAATGTATAACACACAACAAGAAGAGTCATTGGCAGAAATATCCATTTTACCTCAACTGCTCATCTCTAAAATGCTGTTTGTTCCTTCTTACTCTTGACTGCTTCTACCACTCATTAAAACATATTTTTAAAGTAGTGTCTCTGAAGCCATGAGCTAAGGTAGGAAAACAGGGTTTGGACACCTGCAGTTGCACGTTATTTATGCAACAATTTTCCCCTAGTAATGGCCTTCTGAGGAATACATGGTTGGATCTATAAAAAGGTCTCTCATCCCTGGTCTCTTAAGTACACACGTGCAAACATACGTGTAGTACCTGCACAATAAAAATAAAAATGATGGATGAAGTAAGGGACTCACTCATCTGACTGTCTAATAAACTGCACGGTTATTAAAGAGATGGGGTGCTTGTTTACTCCACAAAGCTGAGAAGAGAGGGTGTCTAGCAGCATCTAGCCAAAGGTTTGTGCTTAACAGCTCTCATGCTCATCTTGCAGGGCTATGTGCAGCCACTGGGGATGAGGCAGCCTCCCCCAGCTGCTCTCCTGAACCACACAGAACAACTCTCATTGCCACCAGAGCCAAAGCACCAAGCATTATTCACCGTGGCTGTAAAGATGCTGTGGGTGATTAAGGTGGGACATAGGAACATCTGCCATACAACCACAGCAGATTTTTTTTTGAACTTTGCTCTTCTGCACCCAAATATTTTCTTATTAAAAGAAGAGGGAGACTGTGGCACCAAAATCAACCAGCTTGGAGAGATTCCTACACCCTTAAGAGACAGGATTCTTTCTTCCAAATCAGGCAAAAGAGAGGGTCTAACCTCCCTCTATGCTACTGCCCAGCCCCAATGAACCCATGTGAACAGCCTAACCCCAGAGCTACAGGCTGTACCAGGCAGGGCAGATTTCCTTCTCTCTCTCTCTCCCTCATTTCTTTTGACCAGAAATTCTGTCTGGACCAGCAAAACTTTTCCCATGGAATTCCCACAAAAAGCTTCAGTTTTAATGAACAAGCATTCATCACAAGGGGAGGAAAAGGTCTTTTACTGAAGAATTCTTGACCAATCCCCATTGTTAGTGATGCAACCGGGACCTAATTTCAAAAAACCATTAAAAAAGAACCCCCAAACACATCTCCCCCAAATTTTTTTTGTTCAACTCCCAACTTTCCTCCCAGTGAAGCATTAGTGCAGCACAGAACAAAAGGGAGCAGCATGGATATCTAGTGCCAAGTTCCTACTGATGTCCTGTGCCAACCTAAACATGAGGACTAAGTATCTTTGTGCCTCAGTTTTCCTTTCAGTGAGGAAAAGTGTTTGCCTGTCTCCCGGGGAGCTTAATTCAGACAGGATCAATTTCTCATGTGTCTTTACACTGCTGTGGCAGAGAACAAGAGCTTTGAACTGGTTATTTTACCACAGTAAGTACATTAGCTTAAAGCTGCTTTTACATTCCATAAGGAAGCCCTAATGTGAACAGAACCCAGGTCCACCCCAGGAGAACAGGCACCTCACCCCAGGACAGAGCTTACAAAAGCTGTGGGCAGAAAACAAGTTCAGCACAGGTTACATCAGCAGCCCAAATCTGCACCCTTTCCTCCTCAGAGGGGAAAGAGCATTTGAAAAGCCTTAAGCGTGCACATGCACACTTAAGTGCTGGCAGGACTAGCAAAGCCATGCAGTAAATAGGCCCTTATTGCCTGTCCCCTGAGCAGGGCTGTGGGTGGAGGGAGAGAAACAACCCCTTCTGTGTTTACTGGGAGCACAATAACAGCTGAGCAAATACGGCTCATGGGGATAACATAAATCTCTCCACACCTCTGTTAGTCATCAGTACTGATACCCACTCCACCCTGCTCTGTCTGGGATCATGGTCCCTCCAGAGTTTTCTGGCTAACATGAAGGTAAAAAGAAAAACAAGCCCTGCAGGTGTTCCCATACTGTACCAGTTGAGCAGTCTTTGCTTTACCTTGGTACTCACTCAATTTCATTTCTCAAGGCATAGGCTACAGAGGAAGCAGATGTTACTACATGTTCCAGTGCTGAACAAGTACAATGCAAAGGTTTAACAGGTGGGTTATAATTTTCAAAAATGCATTATTCCAAGTGGCTCATTAAACTTTAGCTATCCAGGAACACATGCTTCCCCTGCCATTTTCCTTCTGCTCTAAGAGATAAGGCTGTACTGCATTCCCACCAGTGTTACATGATGAGAAGCCTATCCAATATCTACCCTCTAGCTAGAAATAAGGAGGACTAGCTGAAGGAAGCACCATCTCATGGATTAGAGCAAACTTAGTGAGGGACTTTTTGATGCACAACTTACACTCATTTTGCAGAACCTGTGGGCATTGTGTCCTGCCCAGTTAAGAAAAGTGTGTGCTCCACAGGGTTCTGTGGATTTACCTGGTTTACCTTGTAACCTACAAAGGAATAAAGATCCACATCTGCACATCATGAAACCTGTCAGTTGAAAGCTATCTGTCCTTGCAATTCTAATTGAACTGCCACTCAGGCAGGCCTTGGACTCATTATACCATCCCATCTCACAAGCAGTCAGTCACATAGTCCTAGCCCTCCTAGAGCTACAGCCAGACTGGCTGAAACACAGCAGAAAAAGAACAATTTTTTTTTATGGCTGTGCTACATCATCCTGGAAAAAAAACCCCTGTGAATATTTTCACATTAATATACAATGCATTAGATCTAGGAATAAATTCTGATTCATTAGAGGATATTTTGTGTCATTCTCATAAGCAAATGAGGAAAATGCAAGCTACATACAATTACTACGAGATAATTACCTAACACAGCAGGTTAAGAAAAAGATACTCTCCAAGACAACAGGTCTCAAAAGTTCCCTATTTTGAAAGCTACCATGAGACTTGTACCAAATTAAATGACCACTCTGGCCAATGAAACAGGGCATCCAATTTACAGACTGAACTTCAGGAAAGAATTCAAAGTCACATTGATAAATGGTTTTAAATCACAACTTACAAGTACAAACCATAACAACCAGCAAAGGAGAAATCCAGCACATGGGGAGGAAATACTGGCGAGACAGTGAGACTTGGAAAAAATGGTCAGCAGCTTAGGCAGACCACAAAAAAAGTCTGCAACTTCATGGCATTGCAAACAACAACAACAAAAAAATCAAAACAGGTAAATCCAGCTATGGAATGTAATGATGGGGGCTTCACATAAGGAACAGGCACTAGGTACTGGTGATCCTTTAAATCAGCCCTGTGTACAAGCACTGGGCACTGCACTTTGAGGGACAGGAGGACTGTTTGGCAAGAGGGCATGAGAGAGCAAGGGGAACAGGCAAAGGTCTACGAAACTTGACCTATGAGAAACGGCTAAAAGAATTCAATTTGTTTAGTCTAGGGATGACATTCAGTCTTCTGAGACATAAAAGCTGTTCTATTAAAAAAAAAAAAAAGAAAGATAGCCATAGATATTTTTTTTTCCTTTCCCATGTGTAGTTCAAGTAGCAGACAGCTTACTTGGGGAAAGGAGATTTAGGTTTGATATAAAAAAGCCCTGGTGATTAACTGTTCACTAATTGGAAGAGGCAGTGGGATCTCTGTTGCCACATTAGGAACAGGTTACGTGTGTCAGAGGTGCTATTAATTGGATATGATCCTGACTTAAAACAGGGAGAAAAAAAACCCATGTGAATGTCTTTAGGTCTTTTTTGCTCTCCTCAGACAGGCTGAGAAGCTCCAGCAGATCCTCAAAGATTGAGGCAACCTCTTTGCTAACACAGGCAAAAATCTTGAAGATATTTCATCTGGTTTAAGTTTCCAGATTTTGGGGTCTAATCACCTCTAAGGCACCTGGCCTCCGTATCCTTTATGACAGCTGCACCTGTGCACTACCTTCACAATGACAACAGCTTCCATAGTCTGAGCAGAGAAAGTTTGGCATCAAAATGCAGCCTCTTCACTTCTTGACATCAGGATGGTTCCTCTGCAGTAGAAAAATCTTTCAACCTTAGACACTGCCTTTGTCATTTTGAGACAAAGCTACACAGTCTGTGTTTTTTCTTCCCTAATGCCTCTTTTCCATTTCACATAGTTTCTAAGCTCTGTGAGCTTGTGGCATACACAGCTTTGACATAAGCCACCTGTCTCTGAACACATTCATTTTCCCTAAACTCCTTTTTCACTGCACTTTTTCCACACTGAGGAATTCTGTTCAATAAAACAAAAAACAATAGGTATCTCCACTGCAGCCTTAGCATTACTGGGAAACTTTTCACTTCCACACCTGTTTTTAATAGTCCTTGGAACAACTAGTACAGCAATTATTGGAGAACTTGCCTACCTCTTCTAGCTGGAGTATACAAGCACACTATTTTTATGGTACTGTTACTCTGCAATTGCAGGACACCAAGCAAAGTCTTTGAAAACTGTCACAGGCAGGTAAAAGTGGTTCAGACTGGTCTTCCTACCTACAGCAACATTATGTTCAATGCTACTAATGGTGAGGCACAGAAGGCAAGAGAGACAGGTTTATAGTGTGATGAGCCTTTTCATGTAGTGACAGATCAGCTTTTTCTTGTAATATTTCGCACTTTACAAGGAGGCAGAGGGAATTGCCTCTGACAGGAAGCTAGCACTCACTTTTGGATATTTACCTAGAGTCAGCTGTCTCTGCGTAGAATATCTGGGCTTTGGATGTTCAGTGGCATAACACGGGATTCAGACATCAGCCATGGAACAGAGAAACTGCTCCCACTTCATCAGTGTCATGAGATGGATGTCCAACAGACACCCTCATCCAGGGGCAGGGTTTTCCAAAGGTCTGGAATGCAGCTCTTCTCCTTCACAGCCTTATGCTGTACTAGGCCAATACTCATGGCCTTCTTGGACAGCAGATGCTCATACGGATACACTGACCTGCATTTTGAACACTTTTTTTTTTCTTCACTTGTCTCTTTGCAAATCACTTGCAAGCCCCACCAGGGCTTTTGGTTTCAGGAGAAGCCTACTAGGGTCTAAACCTTTTCCAGAGGTTACCTAGGAGCTAGTAATGACAATTGCCTTGAAACAGCTCCTCCTTAATTGTGGTACCTCAGAAATGTGGTGTATTTGACAGGATCATTTCAAGAGAGGTGGGAAGGTGAGTCAATATGTGCAGCCTTTCTGCAAGCATCCATAGACACTCAAATGGATGTCTGAAGTGCAGATCCACAAATGAGCCTGTGCCAAATGCTGTGACTACAAACAGCAAGGAGCACTGTGCTGCTAAGGAATTACTTTAGCAAATCAATGCAGCTCCTTCAATCTGAACCAGCTTCTGATAAAAAGCAAAACAAACTCCACAAAATTGACCACTCTCAGCTTGTCCCTGTATGTCCAGGTAATGCCTGGTTCTGAACCTTATTTCCTTCCCCTACCCCACCAAATCCCTGGTGGTTTTAAATGCAGGGTTGTTTTTTACTTCCCCTTTTACCCCAGCTTCTTATATCTTTGCCCCTTTCTCCTACTGCTCCTTGTCCACTTGCTTTAACTGGCAGCTGCAGAGTAGTAGTTATGACTCCACATCTAAAGTAATTTGTTTTCTTTCTTTGGGGGATAAGGAGGGGGGAGTGACTGAATTCTTTGGGAATGATTTATTGCACAGCTCTCAGGGGGAGCTTCATTTATTTGCCTAGCTGCATATGGTTTAACACCTATGGTTGCATGCTGATTATTATACAATGTTATTTTTCCCACTTGTATACTTTGCACCTTTTCATAGAGCAGATTAACTGGTCCCCAATGGCGTGTTATTTATGACTTTGTTTGCTGGCTGTCTGGAAGGGTCCTGGTCCTAGATTCTTCCATTCCCCCAGCTTCTGCTCTCTTCTACATACTCCCTTCTTCACCACACACACCTGTCACACTGAGACTGTGGGAGAATCACCCTTGGGCATCACACATATCATCCTTCTCAGAACTTCCAGGAGGGAAGAAGAGACAGAGGCCTCTTCTTCAAGCAGCAGCCAAGACAGGAAAGGATGCCTGCACCACAGATGGAGCCAGAGGGAAGGGAGGGATAATAAGTAAGGAAGAAACATCACATTTTGGCTTGCAAGGAAGCAAGAACTCAGCAAAAAAGAGCATATGTATTTGTTGTGAAAATGTAATGGAATTAGTAAGTTTTCATTTCATACTCAACAGGAGCTTCTCTTGAAATTGCATTATTTGATATCAAGCCAGAATCTAAACTAAAATTAATTCAAAACAAAACCAAAAAGAATCCTCACAAAAAGAAGAGTTGGGAGGACTAATACAAAGGCCTGAAGAGAAATAGTTGTGGCAGATGGAACAATAGTCACAGACTTTTAGTGCAATAGTTCTGACAGGTTAGAGGAGCACTTTGTTGGGAGGTACTGGCTCAAGATGCAGGAAAAGAACCAAGCAGGATACATTAATAGAAGACAGTAGAAAAGACAAAAGCTTTCTGACACACTGGTTCCCTCCCATGAACTCTTGTTCTTGACAGCATCAATGACACTTTTTTTTCTCTTCAGCTAGGGAGAAATTCAAAAGCCTTTAACTAATCCCAGGTGTTTTGCCCAGAGGAGACAGAAGCACAAAGTATTAACCAAGGAGGATTGTAGTCAGCATTAGAACATCATCCATAAGCACCAAAATTTTCCAACCCAAATGGCATCATAACATCTTATTCAGACGTCCCTAAAGCACAATTATTCCTGACTACAGCCCCATTAAAACCAACCTACTTTCCTGACAAAGTGACAGCTATCTCCTCTTCTCAGTATCCTGACTAAGACTAACCAGCCACAAATCTTGGGGAAGAGCCTACAATCCTGTATTAGACATTTGGACAGTAACATCAACAGAACCAGCATTGAGAGAGAGACAGTTTCAAACTAACACAACTAGTTTAGTAACAGTGGAAAATAGGAAAAAAGCAGCAGAAGAAGCAGAAGCCCATGGTCTCATGTCTTTAAATAAAAAGGTCAACAGTGCTGTGCACCAAGAGTAGGACAAGACACCAAAGGAATAAGACTGAGAAGACAGGATAAAGACAGGTGTGGAATTAACCCCATTAATAACATTGTTTTGCTTTTCAAGAACCTCATCTGAATCTACCTGTGGGTCCCTGTTCTCCACAGTGTTCCACATTTCCAAGGCATGAAGAAATTTGCTCCAACAACAGATAACTGTACATACAACACATAGGTACAAGGTCTCCCCACTCTGGAAAATAATATAGGCATTCATTGCTCCTGAAAAGAAAAGTCCTAATAATGAATTAAACTCTCATCTAACCTTGGCTATTTTTGGGGTATCCCGCTAGAACTTGAAAAGAGCTTCTTTCTCAAGCTCTGTCTCATTATATGTTCATCTCATCTAATCAAGAGCAACTACTCTGATTTTCAATATAGTCTCCAGAAGACTCCTTTTTAATGTATGTGATCACAGAGAGCCTCCACATGGATATGGCAACATACCCATGAGTACATTAACCCTTGGGGCAATTACTAACCCTGATCAATAAGAAAGGCATACAGGAAAATGGTGTAACTTGTTAACTGAGTACTAGAGAGAATGTTTTTGGGAGTGCCATGGGTATTTTCTTATCTTTTTTTTTCCTGCAAGTGGGAAAAAAGACCCCTTAAGGAACACAGACAAACCAAAGAACTCAGGTCCTGGTAATAACACTTGATATAATCACATGCCACTTCACTGTGCAAATCTCTGGAGACAAACTGCACCCAAGAATTAAGAGACTCCCTTTCAGGTGGATGGGGGAATATATGGACATGAAGTTTTCAAGTTGTTTCCCCCTTTGAAAAGCCCTAAAGTTTGGGCTTCAAGTTGACTCAATCAAGAAAAAGAAATGTGAATACCACCATTCTTGTTTTCAAAGCTCATTCAGTTATACTCTGCCCACTGAGTGCTCCTGACAGGAGAAAGCTCCATCACTGGAATGCCATCACAAGATGCCAGCACGATGCCTGGGTGCCAGAGCTGAACAGAACAGGCCACATGGAATTGGCCACCATTCACCAAGCAAGATTTTGAAACAAACAACTATGGGGTTTTTCTTTCTTTTTTTTCCCTAAACTAGGCACAGCACACACAAACCTGTCTTCAGCTGCTAACCTTAATATATTACTCATTCTTCCTTTCAAATAACGTCATTTTCAAAACCCCAGTGACTAAAGAATATTTACTTGAGGCTGCTACTGCTGGTTTCTCCAGAGCTGTTTATTTTTCCATGCAGGGGCTCATTACATCATTCTGTGGTTTTCTTAAAGGTTGTCACGGTAAGCTGGATACAGGCTGGAAACTCTTGCTAACTAAAACCAAATCACTAAGTAGCACAAATGAATTTGGAGATAACCCAACTCTGGAAGTGAGGAAAATCCCTGGATTCCTCAGTGGAGATAGGGCGCTCCTAAACAACTAGCCATTAGATTTCTTGGAAGTGGAAAACATTATCAAATGCTTCCTTAGATTAAGAGCTTAAGAAAAAATAATCACTTGGATTGTTGCAGGCTGAAATAGGTTGGGCGTGAGGAAAGGAGCCTGAAACAGTAAAAGTAGAATGAAAAGACAGTTGCCAGCCATGCTGGTTAGAGAACAGCCATTGCAAGAACCTCATCTGAATCACCTCCTGCTCTGGCAATGTTAAAAACAATACATCACAGAGAGCAGTGCAGCAGCTTAAGGTGTCCATGTGCATGCACATGTGGATGTGCATGTTTGGGAAAGGGGAGAAGGAGCAAAAAATATTTTTGTCATCTTGCCACAACAATATTGTATTGATCTAGACCTTCTACTTGCCCCCCTGCCCCTCCCCCCCAAAAAAAACTGGAACTTGCAGGATACAGACAAACAGAAAATGTAGTTCTTAAGTGTAGAAAAACAACTTTTCTGCTGTGCAACAGTCCAGATGTTTGAATTTTGGCTCCTGCCTCTGGCTGAGAAGGTTTCAAACTGCATCTCACCCTACTGCGAAAAGGGTGCCATTTAATTCTTTAAGGTGGGCTGGGCTAACAGCACTAGCAATCCCTCCTAGCAATGCTTTTTTACTGAGCATAGGAAAATTCACTGGCAAAATGCCTGGAGACATATAGATTCTCAGTCAAGTGCTTTAATCACCAGGCTGGAGTCATTCTGCTTTTCCTGATCCCTAGCTTAATTAGGATTTACACACGCCAAACAAAATGTAAGTGCTCCAAAAAAAGGAGATCAGTTTCAGAAGAACCTCTTCTGTTTGTCAACACTAAACAGAGGACGGAATACTCAGATTTCAAATGCAGCTCCTACAGGATACAGGCAGCATATATTATATGGGTGTCACCAGCTCTGCAATGCTCAGCTGCCTGGTGGGTGGCTCGCCTAACATTGACCAAAGACAATAACAGCAAATTAAAGAGTCTATTTGACTCCATATAGCAATTCTGAAATTCTCCTCACAGTTGACATAGTGATGGTCCTTGCTTTCCAAGATGTCCAGTGTCAGTGGTGATTAGAGAACAGCACATGTCCTCTGACAGCAGTATCTGGACCACTCTTCTCTGAAGAGGACAGGGCCACACAATCACCACAGAGAAAAGAGAGATCAGAGCTAAATGTTTCACTATACAAACTCCAAGGAATAGGAAGAAAAAGAAGAGTTAGGCTGGATATTACAAAAAGAAAAAAAATCTGAGATTAAATTCAGAGAGCAGAGCGGCTTCCTTTGGGAAGAATTAACACCTTTATTATCTAAGGCATTTATGGTACAGTAGAAAATGCTGCTCTCCTTACAGTATAAACATTCACTAGCCCTAAGGCAGTAGACTAGATGACCTACTAGGTCCTTGCTCTTTTCTCACTTCCAATTTCAGTGAACCCATTAAACTGCTGCAAAAGCATACGAAGTTATATCTCTTCCAAGCCTGTAAGTGTAAGCTTGGATAGACAACACAGGTGAGGCAACAACAAACTGAAGAATCCAAATCTTGTGCTAGGAAAACTTATCTTAACCCTTTAAAATAAATTTTAAAAATGGAAATGCTAATGCTTAGCACATTTCAAGTTGGCCCAAAGGCAATTAAAAACTTACCCCGGTTTTGCATGCCCATCTCATGACAGCTGTTTCATCATCTACAGCCAAGACAGACTCGAAGACACTTGAAGAAACATGATTGTAAATGATAATTATCCCTCCCAGTTCTCTGCAGCTTGATCCCACCTACTGTACATTGCCTTTAACATATATTACAAGGCATGAAAAGAATGAAAGATACTAAACAAGGTGACTAGGCTTCACTATTTGAAAGAAGAAGGCTGAAGTAGCCCACACTTTATAACACCTAAACCACAGCTCTTGGCAGCATTTCTTAATAATTTGTGAGAAACTGAAATGGCTGTGTATTTGTATGGCCCAGTGGGGAAATCTGGGGATAAAAATTGGCAACCCAGTGTTTTAACAAGACCCTACAGCAAGTGAGCATCAGAGCAATCAGTAAGGCTGAGTCAGATGAACCACGTCTCCTTTTAGCTTGCTGTACAAACCACCTCTTACGCAGCTCTTGAATTTTCCACAAGATCATTTCTTTTTCATTTGTAGCATGCACTCACAATAATTTTGTTTGAGTAACAGAATCGACATCAGAAACAAATGGAAAAAGTGGGCAAAAGTAAACTCACACAAGGAACACTTCTGCGGACAAAACTCCAGTTCACATCAGGCAGCTTCCTGACTGAACAATCAAAGTGATTGCCTTTACAACATGAAAGCCAGCCTACTTTGGCTCTGTCAGCCCAAGAAAGGGTGGAACACAGACCCTCTTGCTCCCAACACCCTTTGCAACCTCTTAGCACTCACACTTCTTTCCATTACAGCTATAAGGTTTGCTGTATTAGAAGGAAAGTTGGACTCCAAGATAGGTAGGACCCATTACAAAGGATTTTAATATTGCACTGTCACATTCAATTGTACTGTCAGTTGCTGCCAAGTCACAGCAGTTGACAAAAAACAGAAGCTGTGTTTGCTCTCCCCTGGAAGACATCCTTAAAGAAGGATGCTGACACTCACACATCTGAAGCTTCTGGGTAACTCCCACTGGCAGATCCTACACAGACCACCCTGCTACAGAAACAGCTGGAAGGTGAAGCTCAAGAGACTTGCTATAACTCTGGTCTGGGCAATGCTGACTGTCCTCCTGCTAAGAGCTCTTCATTCTGCAGCAAGAGAGTTTCACCCAACCTAGCACTGATTTCACCCAGAGGAAGATTAAAGGAACTGTCATGAATACTCTCTAGGTAATTCAGAAATACCAGATGATGAGGAACTTCAAGATATCACAATTTATCTCTTTAGGTGACTGGCATTATTCCAACAGCCATTCTAGGCATATATGTTTCATAAAGTATATGTAGTAGTGGCATCTCCTATTAAAATCTTAAAGTACACCCATGGCTTCTTAAAGCAATTTTGTTCTCTTATATTTCCTTTAATTTCTTCACTTCTCCCACCTCAGTTAAAATATTAGACAGAAACCATTCTTACTAGGAATCCCTAACCCTCTTCAGATTCTCCAGTTTCTTCTCATTTCAATGACTCCACTCCACCATTTCACTTGCATCTCCAATCTCAAGTTTTACACCCTGACTTTGTATCTTCCTGCTTCCCCTTTTTCCACTCATGTTTATGATCTCTTCTTTGCTGTTTTTTAGGTTTGGGTTTTCTCCCATCCACTCCACTACCCACAAAACAATTTCAACATTTTCTTAGGCCGACACATAATTAAACCACTTTTAGTTATGAAATAATCCATCATTTCTCCATAAAAAAATATCCCCTGCAGAGAAGCATCTTGAATTCACTAGAAAGAAAGCCCCTTTTTGTATTTTTTGCAACTGCTTAGACCAAAACTGCGGCGCAGAACTTTCAGCCAAATGCATCAGTTCCTATATCCGTGCTGAACAGCAAATAGAATAAAAATGACAAATGGCTAAAATGAATTAAGAGATTAAGAAATTAAGAGATTCCCCAGTTACGGTTTGTGGAAACAAACATCCTTCATCACACATTGATTAAGGCCCTTCAGGCACAAAAAAAGGACCTTATCTGAAATTACTTTATAGCCTGGTCTGCAAGTGTCACTAGCAGCTTGATAACTGCAATGAAGAAAGAATGAAAAAAGAACAGATGGTGAGGAGCTACAGACTAGTTAAAATAATATTTTTTTAAGACAGAACATTACCTGAATTCCTTATATTGGAGCTGTTCATTTTGGAATCTTTGATGACCAAGTGTTTAATCCAAAGGGTAGGTGCTGTGATTTCTGAAAGAATAAAAATAACAACCTTAAACAAACTGCAGCAATTTGTAAAAATACACATGATAGTTACTCAGCATCATAGAATGGTTTGGGTTGGAAGGGACCTTAAAAAGCATCTTATTCCCACTCTCCTGTCATGGGCAGGGACACCTTCCACTAGACCAGGTTGCTCCAAGCCCTATCCAACCTGGTCTTGAACACTTCCAATGATGGGGCAGTCACAGCTTCTCTGAGCAACCTGTTCCAGTGCCTCACCACCCTCACAGTAAAGAATTTTTTCCTCATACCCAATACCAAACCTACTCTCTTTCAGTTTGAAGCTGTTACCCCCTCTCCTGTCACTACATGCTCAAGTCCCTCTCCAGCTCTCTTACAGGCTGGCTTCAGGGACTGGAAGGTGCTAGAAGGTGTCTTCTGAATAACCTCAACTCTCTCAGTCTCTCTTCACAGAAAACAAGATGTTGGCTACAATCATGCCTTAACTGATTCATCATCCTTGTACAGACAGGTTCACCCCCTGGTGAGGTCTTCCAACTCTTATGAACCACCATTTGTAAATCTTCCACAAGGTTCTCTCATTATCTTCCTATTCCAGAAAGTGTATCTATCTCTGCTGGCAAAACATTTTTTTCCTCTATCTCCTACTTCCTAAATTCTCAAAAAGCCTTTTTCCTCAAGACTCAGAGATCATAAACATTGCATTGGGTGCCATAGTATAAGCTGTTTCCCCCAAAAGTACATATGAAATCCAGATTTTAAACAGTCAATCCAGATCTTAAATATTGCTTTCACAGCCCAAGAAGGTCTGGCCACAGTCAGTTCCCTAAAACAAGCAACAACAAAATCCGAAGTAAATAGGCAGAGACATGAAGATATTTCTGGAAAGACTTGAAAGGAAGTCTGTTAAAGAAATAGGTCCTGGTTAGAAAAGCATGTCTGATGCACTAACCAAGACATCCAAACATAAATGTGTGGGGAAAAAAGTGCTTAGAGCACCTCCTCTGAGGTGTTATAATCAACTTCAAAACATATCTGAACCTGCCCTAAGCCACAGAAATGATATAACCTCAGCATTTGATTAGAACTGAGCAAAGCAGTACCTGCTATGATGGGCTAAAGCACCTCAAGTGACGTTTTTAGGACTGATATTTTCTGAAAAAAATGTGTTTCCACAAGGACACAACTTAAATAGTATTATTTAATCCTGAGGTTATTCTTAAGTTCCTCTAAGAACTTTTCTCATGAGTTTTCATGCTTCCTTGTTGACATTTACATGGATCTGCTCAGCAAAGGGAGAAGCTGCCTGAGTAAAGAGAAACTGATTATAAATTACAAGAACATGAAAAAAAGAAAATTAAATTCTCCTTCCTAAATATTTTCAGCCACATTGACTGAAGGTATTATAGCAATTGTGTTTGGGGCATTTTTCTCACAAAGAAGTATAGGTTCAACACTGTTAAATGAACTTTTACTGCTATTGGAATATCAAAAATTGCCTTATATGCCAGTTTCACTACACTATTTTATCAACATTCAGACATCATCTATACATACACATACCTACATGCTTTGGTTTATGGACTATTTCTACTTTTGTGCTTCTCCCCTTCCTAGCTCTTACCCAATGTTTAATTTGAGGTACTTCTCTTCAAAAGAAGCTTAAAATCCTAAATCTGGGATGGAATTTAGCTCTGAATCTGCACCATAAGAACCAGATATGTCCACAGCTGCAAAATGAGGGACAATCAAAGTCAATAGATGCTGAAGAATGGATAAAGACCTTTAGAAACGCAATAGTGTACATCTTTCAGTGAGGCTGAAAGGTGCACAAAAAGGAATTCTGTGAAGAAAGAGAAAGAAAAAGAAAAGAAAATTAATTCCTTGGAATCTACCATAAAAAAAGTATTTTCAATCCAGGTAGCCTGGACATCTTTTTGGATTACAGATGCCTCTGAACAACAGATCTGTGGAAAGAGTAGATGCCCACTGAATTAAGAGGTGAAGTTTACCAAAAAGAAGAGATGCTTAAAGAAGGTATCTTTAGGAAATTATTACACTTTGCACACGGGAACAAAATAGATGGTGAAAACAAAATAACAGAGCCTAGAAGTACAGGAGTGAATATAACTTTATAAACCTATAGCAAGGACATTAATAAGACACTTTTCAGCAGAGGAGAATCTTGTCCTAAAAAAAGATTCACTATAAACATCTTTAAGATCTGCATTATAATAAGAAGAAATAATTTTTAGAGAGATGGCTGTGTTATGATTCAAACCTTGGATGGGAGAGTTTAAATTATCTGATTTACATTATCTCTGGCACCACTCTGTTATGCCCTCAGGGAAGATGGTAGGGAGTGGGAGGGGAACTTACACATGAAATGTGAATTTTCATTATCCTCTAATGTCGATGAAAACATGAGAAAAGTGAACCTTCATCTTAGAGATGTTGAAGTCCAAGAGGTACCATGCATTTCAAGGGCAGCTGAGTGTATGTAATCTCCTTTGAAAAGAGTCAGCCCCTTGTGTATGGAAGGTAGGCAACCAAAGGCAAAATATGAAAAAAAAAATCTACACTGTTATTGTCCATTCATGTTGATACCAGCTCCACCCTGGCCGCCTGACTTTGAATATATAGGTTTACAGGAACCCATCAGTTCTCTAATTCAGTGAAGTGGAATGGGATCTGAACACTAATGCCTTTGGACATCTATGAAGATTTCAGACCTGACAGGTAAACAGATAACTGTTTTGCCCTTTTCTGTCATTTGTGTCAGACACCAAGTACAAGCCATTACTCAGGAAGATCTACCCAAGACACTGGGAGAATCTTCTAGTGAAGTATCATGACATGTTTGCTCAGATAGGATCAAGGGATTGTTCAGGATGACATCCTGGGGTGTCAGGTCCAACCTTCTGCTCCAGACAGGGTCAGCTTCAAGAACAGACCAGGTTGCTCAGGACTTTAGAATCACAGAATACCCTGAGCTGGAAGGGACCCGCAAGCATCACTGAAGTCCAACTCCTGGTGCTGCACAGGACACTCCAAGAATCACATTGTTTACTGTTACGGCCACCACTGAAATCTACTTAGTCCTATTTTACTATTAGAGATGACAAAATATAGAGTGACAAACTTAGAATTACTCATCAATGCATAGCCCAATTAACCTGCCTGTCGATCTGTTCTCCAGAGTCATAAGGGACACTGCTAACACAACAGGAAGCCATTGCACTAGTCATTCTCTCTCAAAGTCTAGAAGATAAGGTCTTGAATAATATATTGCAATGTTTTTGAGAGTCCATCTTTCATCATTCAGCCCAAGCCCATTTATCAGACTGGAGTTCACCTACAAGTCAATGTGAAGGTTTTTGATTGAAAATGCTTTTCATAGAAGGTATAATAAAAGTTTTTTTCAGATTCTGCCCATCACCAGAAGAGCCAGAAAAGGTGTGTTCACTACACCACTTCAAGAACTTTGTCCGGTTCTATTTGAATGACCAAAACATTGAAACTCTCCTAGAAGGAGCTTCTGAACAGGCTATATTAACCACATCATCTCACTCCTGCATTCTACTAGCACATTCTTTCCTTTAAATATCTATGGGTACCCTCTCACGGGAAAACTTAAAGGTCAGAAGTTTGTGGTTGCCAACAGTAATTAATACAGTATCAGCTTACTGCCAGGAGGAACCTTCTTTTGATATAAACAAGAGAGAGCCAGCATGGCTTCAGTCTCCTTTGTTTATTTGAGAGTGCTTTTTCTCTGAGAGCTTTGCTGTTTCTTAAAGCTCGCAAAAAGATTGCTACAAATCTACAATCACTAAACATGAAGTGATAGTACTACAGCATCTTGCCATTAAATATGCTTATTTTAGCAACCATAAAACCCTACCATACCACCCGTTTCTACAAGAAGGCAAGAAATATCAACAGAAAAGTACCTCCTACTCTTGCTCAGTAGTCTCCATTTCTGCCTTTGATCCAGTTTAAAAAATGCATGAAGTACAGCAGTCCCCTATGAAAATGCATGGGCTTTCCCTTACTGCCTTATGCTCTGCAGTTTCAGATGGTCACAGGGTGGTTCATACTTCAGCCCATAGCTTCACTATAATGGTTGTGGGCTTAAACCTGTAGAAAACAGGCACTACTTCCAAGCAATATGCAAGACAAGCAGCTGCTATTAGGCCCATTCACTACCAAAGAAGAACTGTTCCCACTGGTATTTAGGTTTGTATGTGTAAGAGGCTTGAACCCTCTGTGATGACAGCCATTTTATCCTTGTTTAAAGGCCTCCAATAGACTAAGGTCCCATACTCCCTTTCCAAGATAATGCAATTGCAAGATTGCCTATTTGAGAAAGAAACTGCCTGGGTGGGCCATGAATTAAGTGGGCCCAAGACAATGACTTCATTTGCTTAAATAGTATGTGCGTCAATGAAAGCATTTGCTAAATAAAGAAACCTCCCAGCAATTTTCTTCCAAGTCAACATTCACAAGCTGTGGTTTAGCATTACCCTTCCTTTTGTGAAGCTGTAACACACTGCAGAGGTTATGAAACTCCCAGTATTAGTATCACAAGACTGGAGATAGTAAAGGGGGTAAGGGCAGACTAAAAGAAGCGGCCACTTCTGATTTGATGCACCTTTTTTTACTTGCTGGGACACACTTTTTCCTCCAAGATTCCACCAGGAGTCTGATCAACTGGTGTTATTGTTGGATTCCAGAAAAATGGGGAGGATGTAAAAGGATTAGGGAAAATGCCTGAGGTCTCAAGGGCACTCTAAAATTTGGATAACTTATGAGATTCACTGGCTTGTCTGCTTTGCAGGATAAAGAAAGCATTTGAACCATAAATCCTAGAGAAAAGGGAGAGGGAAGTAGCTTTTTTGTTGTTATTTTAAGGGATGTTCTTACCTTCTCCATCGAAAATAGGTTGGGTTTCCATGGTAGGCGTTGGCTTCGAACCATCATCTGAATTGAGGGTTAGAAAGAATCGAAAAGAAACTACCATTATTGAGGTAAATACTATCTACTCTCCAGTACTGTTGAATGATTGGGATTTGTACATGGCCCGGCCAAGTCCAGAAGAGAGAGAAGACAGACAGAACAAAATCATTTTATGCTAAAAGCAGTAACATTTTACATAAAATACACATCATGCCCTCTTGGTACACTTAAAAAGCCTCCCCCCTCCCTTCTCAAACCACTGGTGTTTATCACCTGGTAGTCTCCCCAGAAGGCAATTAATTGCCTTTTAGTTTTAGGTCAGTTTAGTTTTACACAGGTCATTTCTTGAGACAGCAAAGGCTCTGGAGATTGCTGTCCTATTGTGTCTTTCTCCTCATTCCTTTCGTCCAAAAGAAAAATTATTCTTCTGAAACTTACCTGTGTAGAATTGGCACCAGCATTTGCTGCAGAGCTGTTAGAAAGGGATGGTCAATAGCAAATCTTTTTTTTCACAATGACTGCATCAAGGCGTTCTCTAATTGCAATGTCTTCCAATAGTAAAATTGTGGAAAAATAATTTCTCATACATGAGGTTTAGATTTAGTTGAGTCTGTTTTGCCCATGACAGTATTTGATGAATGATCTCTCCTGGATCTTAACTCACAAACCTTTGACACACATTCTCCCCTATCCAGTTCCAGAGTAGAGTGATAGAGCAGCTTTGGTGGGTGCCTAGCATCTAGCCAGGGTCAGCCTACTACACCTAGGATTGGTCTTTTTTTTTTCTGTTTGAAATATAGTGACTTAAAACCCTTCAATTTCTAGTAACTACTCATTGCATGTGGTATTGGAAAGAATGACACTAAGCAGCAAAGTGGGTAGTGACCTAAAATGTAAAGTTGCACAGTGAAAATCTGTTGGAGGGAGGAGTCCAGGCCAAAAAAGCCAGGCTTGCCTCTATCTCCATGACCATCAGATGCACAAGGCAAATATGCTTTGGAGGAAACACATATGGGATAGTCCTTCCTAGAGGAAGCAATGACTGCCCTTAGCTTTCTCTTCTATCAGCTCCATTTACAAAAGTAAGAGACCACTGGAAGTGGAGGGGAAGGGCAGAGATGGAGCTTGTAGACTTTTTCCACCCATACCTGTATTTGAAGTTTTTTAAAGTGAGAAAAACCTTGAGCACATCTTCCACAGTTCATTTATTTTATGCATTTCCACACAAAATAGTCTAGTTCACTGAAAGCAAAAACATGCTGATAATTCCATTTCAGCCTCAGAGATCCACTGGTGTAAAGGACATTGACAGAAATGAGAGAGACATTCTCTTGTCATTTTCCTCTTCATCGCTGTATTTGGTTTTATGCTAAACTGCAAGTGTAACAAAAAATACTTAGAAGAAAAAATACTTACCATTCCTCAGTCAGCTCTTGTTTTGAGCTTTTGTGTTATTAGGCATTACCAGTAACCTGGATAAGCAGTATTTATTTTTTTTAAAGTTTGAGCAACTAACTTGGAAAAAATTCCTGAATATTGCTTAAATTACAAGGAGGGAGGTTTTGCCCTTTAAAGGCTCTTTGGATTGAAGTAAATAGCTGATCTTCTCTTTTTATGTTAGAATAGATTGCTCTGCTTCTGCAAGGCTCCAGGAGCCACAGCTATGCCTTGTTATTTATTTAGGATGGCACTTCACACTGTTACAAAGCAGTGAACAGAATGTAATTAGCATGACTGGCTTTCCATATCGAGAAACCAACCCAAAACTGCTGAAGACACTCACAGAACAACTAGAAATGTAAATAATTCTCAAGTTATACAAAATAGGAAGAGACCTGGTGTTAAAAAAAGACCAGTGCAATAACAAGTTTCTCGTTATTGCTCTCATGAATGCTTCTGCACCAAGTAATTACAGAATTGCTTTTCAGACTTAAAGCAGCAACCTGGAAGCCAACAATGGGGGAAAATTAGAAGTGGATCTGAGCCACAGCACTTGATCCAAATCATTATTTGAAATTTGGCAGAACACAGGATGTTTCAGGTTCAGGGGGATTCTTTTACATTCATGTACATGCAAGGAACACAGCATCAATTACAATTTGTCAAATACATTCTTCTTAAAGAAAGAGAATTTTGCAGCAGCTTTTGTATGAAGTTAGCTATTAAACTACTGGACAGTATTAAACAAACCCCTCAGTTCAAACCTACTGTTTAAGATAATTTCAGTAAAATGGCTCAATGAATTACACAATCATTTCCTTACTGGATTACTAAGGCCAAATTGTCACTAAGTCCACATTGTAGCAGCACCCAGCACAGTATTAAGGGTTTTGCAAATAGAAAGAAGTATAATTACTCCCCTGTTGCTCAAGCAAGTACAGTTCTTTCATCACACATACAAGAAAAAATGCAACAGACAAGAGCCCTGTAATTACATTCACTATATTTCAAAAATCAAAAGCCAGGGATATTTCTGATTATTTCTTAAAGGTCACAAAATAGTCACATAAAAGACAAAAATTGCACTTCATTAAAAACACCATGCTCACTTCCCAGCTGCCAGCTTCTTACTCTGAAACTACCAAATTTTTTTCTTAAACTGGAGAATTCTCAAGTTAGTCTCAGTGTTCCAAATTAGCTTACATCAAGTTGCACTGTTGTTCCCTTTCGGCAGAAAAACCACCCTAGTACTTGCCTGCTCTTATTTGATTTTTCCTCTCGCTCAATACTCTGTTACACTGAACATTTGTTCCACTGGCCTGTCTGCTCCTCACAAACAAGGCATTAGTTATATTTTACATACCTGAAAGTTTTCAAAAAATATTTTGTATTTCTTAAATAAATATTTGAACACAGAACAAAACCCTGAACTATTCCAGAGGCCTAAGGTCTCCTGTGATATTATATGAGAAGTACAGAATATTGTTACTTTGGGTACAAAGGCAATGAAGTATGTTCACTGGGTACAGTCTCTTCCTTTCTTCAAAGAGCTGTTAAATTCCACACTTTCAAAAGAGGCACGCTGCTGCAATAGTTCCTTATACACAGCATGTCACAGAGATTAAAGAGATCAAGTGTTACTTCCTAATCTCTCTAGATAGCAATGCATCCACCAGATCAGGAACTCATGTAATTCAGAACCACATGCCTTGGTTGCAGAATATTTTCAGAGCCTTGAGGAGTTGTTAACTGGCATACTTCCCTTCTAAGTTTTACAACCCAGCATGAATACCCACTTTCTTTTTCCAAGACCACTGACTACAGACAGTATCACTCAGCAGAATACCTCCTCATGGGACATTTTAAAGCTATAAAACTCCTCCAGTAAGTGTCCTTTTCCTAGAGTACACTTGCAAAAGTTAAGCAGATTTTTCTGGCTCAACTGCTGTCAACTTCAAGACGGTATTTTTACCTTGTCACAGGGTAAGAGCGAAATAGGCAGGTCTAAATGAGACTCCTTAAGCCATTTTCACATTAAGATACCTTGGATATAAACCAGAATTCCACTTTCTCTACTGCTGTCAGAAGCTCATAAGCAAGAAAGGTTTGTATTGCATTTGACTGACAATGACTCAAAACAGAGACAATTACTTGCACGTCCTGACCTACTACTAGTGCTAGGCAAGAACTCTTTATGCTCTCACTTGAATACCCCTCCCCATGTCTTATCCTTGCAAAACATCTAGCAAGCATCCACATCTGCAATGACTGTAGTGCACACTGGGGTTGAGGGAAAAGGAGATCTAATTCATGCAAAGGACACCTGTTAATGTGATCATTTTACTCTGAATGACAAGCACTAAGGCCATGAGCAACTTAAATTACATCAGGAGAAAAGTAAACTCCTTGACATAAAAATACATTAATTACTATGGAAAAATGTGAAGCAACTGCCTGCTGCTGTGAATTACCACTCTAGCTCAAGCTACCCAATGGAAGCTGTAGAAAGGGTAAAAGTTTGGACATAAAAGTGATGTACTGAAGGCTGATGTTGCTCAGGAAGCACATAGGTCTTGGTCTGCTAATGTGATGATGCAAGTATTCAGATAACTTGTGCAGTGAGTACATTTTTCCTGGTAGGAGACACGATGTGGGAGGCTAATGTTGTGTTCTGACTGGAATCCATAAGGCAATCTGTAAACATTTCCTCCATTTTGAAGAGCACAGGTGTTTATGGAGTCAATCATCCAGGCTTTATACAAAATCTACTGTTTTTTGTATGTCTATAGCTTGAAAATCAGTGGTTCCCAGACTTGAGTAAGACTGACAGAATGAGCAGATGACGAATTTAAGCACATTGCTCTACTCTGGGAAGAGGCAGCCTTTTACCAGGGTCAAGTGGTTCCTTCACTTACCATCATGTGGTTTTGTCTGAGTCATTAGAGAGCACAGCTGAAGCTAAATAGGCAACTTAGAGCACAGACAGAGCCAGGACAATGAGTGAACTCCTAGCAGGTCCCATTTGAAGCAGCAAAGTCCACCTTTAGCAAATCTGTCAAGCCAACAGCAAGGGAGAAGAGCTTTCCTAGGCTCCAGTACTCCTGAGGGATTGAAGTCACACATACTCGTTCCTGTAGCTTTAGTAACTCTGATCAGACGAACAAAGACCTGCCAGGTCAATTAGGCTCCTGGTGTCCAGGCAGTTCCTGAATCTTCAAGATGCAATTTTGACTTTGATGTTTCTATGTATTACCCCCAGATCCAGAGTATTTTAAGTATTAAAAAAAAAAAAAAGAAAAAAAAAAAAAAAAAGAAAAAAAAAAGAAAAAAGACAAAACTTGTGGTTTGTATTTGCGCTACATGGAGTCTTAGACAAAAAAAACATGTCCCTTCTAGTATTGCAGGGGAGTAGCAAATTGTTGCCTTAACCACAATCCTTCCCTACATTAAATGAAACAATTTCAGCAAGTCATAATTAATTTAATAGTCTATGCAACTTTTATGTACAGACATATATTGCCAATATAAGAGCAGAAAGTTAGCATTTGTGCAAAAAAATTTCTTACAATCTGGCCAATCAAGCTAAGTTTTTGCAAGCAGCTGGTGCACACACCAGTGCAGATAGACTCCCCTGCCAAGTTTTCACACTCCTGTCCACAGAACCATTTAGGTTGAAAAAGACCTCTAAGATCATCAAGTCCAACCACTCCTATGCATGGAGATCCCACAGCTGTTAAGAAAAAAACCCCAACTTTTTAAACCAAATCAGCAAAAGCCATGTTCTCACTCTTTATTACTTTAAGAAATAGCAGCAATGTGCTGCCTTTGGACAAAACAATCCCCAAACATTGGACATGAATAAGTGAGGTAAAGTTTTGCTTAAAAAGGGGAGAACATGCCTAAGTGCTAAACATGCAAGGGCTCTGTGGTTCTTAATGAGCTCCTAACTGCAAAGGTTGATTTGCGCTGTCACTGCAGTAATTGTTGTCTTCCTACATCAACTATTCTGTATGCCACATGGATGCAGGCAGCCTTTACTTCAACACTGCATTCCAGATACCAACCAGACAGGATAAGGAGCCTTTCCCCTTGCCTTCTGGAAGGCATTAGTTCCCCCCACTTCCTTCTCACATCTCCCTCGCAGGTGCATCAACATGAAAAAAGCCACTCAAGCCCCAAGGACTTTGTGGTCCAATGTACTCAGTGTTTGTTTGGCAGCACAATTCTTTGCCCTGCAAGAAAGCCTATCCCATGCACAGACAGCTGGAAGTAACTCTGACCCCTGTGACACAATTCAAAGCCTCCTCTGTTTGGCTTTTTGATTCCTGATTGACACACTCACTGCCAGGCCGAGATAAATGCTGCTGAGAGGACAATGTTGATCTGCTCTGACTATTCTTGTGAAGGACTTTTTCAGAATAATAAACAAAAAACACTGGTGTGCTTAAGTGTGTGAATAGAACTGGAGGTAGACAGAGAGGGGAGTGGAGTGCTTTACAGAGGCTGGCAAGTCGATTGAAGAGTTAATTGTCTGGGTGTACAATGAGTTTATTCTGACCACAAACAAAGAGCTCCCTCTTCCTGGGCCTGGTCCTTCAAAAGCAAACGTGTCAAAAGCAGTCTGGAGCAGCACTCATTAATAGCAATGCTCTAGTCTCTGGGGTTCGGTGGCTTTAAAACTATTGAATCTTGAGATTCAGACAAAATCTCTCTAAAATCCAAAGTCCTTATTTACTGCATAAGTTCTAAAGGCAGTTCTACAGCAATTAGCCAAAAGAAACCTCCCCTCTAACCTCTCATTCTTTGCAGCCTTTACACAGCTTCTTTTGAAAAATAAAGACATAGCAAGGTATTACCCTTCAAACATAATGCTGTAGACACCTTCCCCAACATGAGATCCAGTTTTATATTATTTCAATTATGTGTCACGTAAAAGCGACCCTTACTGTGTCACACTCGGGAAGATACAAAATCCCAGCCCACATCTGGACCTGCATTTCAGAGCTTGGACTTTAAAAGGTCAAACCAATACAATGTCCAAAACCACTGCCTCTGGGAAAGTTCAGATCCAGATTCAGATTTGAACTTTGCAGGTTGAACAAAGCCCTTACGGTAATTACCACTTAAAATACCTGACTCCCTTCAGTAAGTTGTACAAACCTTTCTGGGGAGAAAAAACATCTTCCTAGTACTGCTGCATGGAAGATAAGGCAGTTGAAAACTGAGCCATTATGCTTTATCACTTCTATGACAAAACTCCCAGGGATTTTGGTGTCAATGCAGAGATCCTACATGCTATTTGAACAAGCAGCAGCTATAAAGATCAGAGAATTGAGCTGAGCTGTTAGTGAACTTTCTCATCAGGTAAATTTGCTTCACTAATGAAAAGTTGTTGTTTTAACACACTTACAGAAATGTAGCACTCCAAAGAACATTTTTCTCAACTGCATGGGCATGCTTCCAAGCAGAAGACAAGCTACCTTAAGATTATTAAAGCCATTATTTAAGAGTGCTCACCTAATTCAAACTTGAGACTCACCCTTTGCTCTCCCCTTTCTCAAGCTAAAATCCCCAATATAGTGCAATCAACTAATTTAGGAGGACAGCAGGGAGCCACAAGTTTGTGTGATCTCTCTTTTGTTCTAGTGAGTAATACGTGAGTGATTCAAAACCTCAAAACCTGTGAAATAAGATTTCTTGGTCTGCAGCCAGTTTCTCTCCAAATAGTAAACAGTAAACCACAGTCTTAACCAATTTTGCAAGCTTGGAGTTTTGGACAAGAAGCAGCAGTATCCCACAGATAGCCTGAGTACAGATGTAATTCAGAACAAGGAACCTGTACAGAGTCCTGTTGTTTAGAACTAGAATTCTCAATTCATTTTTGGGCCAAACTCCAACACAGAGATGATTTCTCTATAAAAGCAATTTGTACATAAGATATGGGTTAAAGAAGCATATGACCAGATTTTAGCCTGGTTATCAGAGCATTTCTGAGGTCAAATGCAAGGAAGCTTAAATGGAGAAGACCTGTCACTGCACATAGATTTACCTTATTGCAGTTTTACAGTTTTCAGGCTTCACAGCCAAATTCCTTCCCAAAAGGCAAAACCGGTCTCTTCAAAGATTTGGAAGTAATAGGAAAAATAAATGCCCAAGGCCAGATTTGAACCTTATCTGTTAAAAAGGTGAAGCAGGTAATAAAGGTCAGGTTACTTTTGAGACCATCTTTGGTTTAGATTTGCACACAAAGCTTTATTTTTTGATCAATGTGGAATCACTGTCAAGCGGTGAAGACATTGTCCCCACTGTGCCCTCCCCCACTTTCAGAGACTTATTATTCTCACCCTCCTGTAACAACCCCGGCAGCAGTTTTATTCCTTAGGCTAGAGAGAAATCATCCTGTGACTTAGAAATACATGCTCTTGTCATCAGCTCTCACCTACAGAACCAAGCCTCTAGTTATGTCACTGTGGCAAAGCGAATGACAGCTAGGTTGCCAGTGATTTTAATTGTCTCGATTCAAGTCAAAAACCTTATGTTCACTCCCAGAGTGGCTCAAATTACCAGGAGAAGGAGAAAAAAAAAAAAAAGGAAAAAAAAAAAAAACTGAAAGAACTTGCATATCCATTCAAAAGTTCTTGAGGGAGCTGCTAAGATACAAGTAATTTTTCTTAATCTACCATTTTCCCTCTATCAGATTCAAGCCCTTCTCCCTTTGAGCTTAGTTCCTCCCTTCCATCACAGGCAAAGTACTGCAATTCTTTGGAAGAAGGGATTATTTCCCCACTATTGCTGCATTTTTCTATCCAACTGCTGTTCTGGCTGCTTTACTGAGTTAAAAATTAAAACTTTTTTTTTTTTTTTGATGACTGTATAAGCTATGTAATACTTTTACCTTGAAAGATGACCATATTCTCAATCCCATGATTTCAGAATTCATTCTTTTATTTTGTCCATATATCTCCTGAAATAAGCTACACAGCAGCAGGGACAAAACTAAAATCCTTCTTTGGATTACAGTCCATCAGCCCCACTGAACACCTTGCCTAGAAACACTACATATAAGTGCCATATATTGACTTGTATGTTTATTTCACAATAATAATAATGAACAATTAAGATAATTTCAGAACACAGTATCTAGCAGCAGACAAGCTATGAGCTCATCCTCACCAGCAATGTAAGAATGTTTAAAACACTCTAATTCAACTACTTGTTGAGAAAGGAGAAGGGGAACAGATCTCATTGTCCCGGCTCAGCTTCCAGGTTCTGCTTCCGTCATCTGGTAAGTTTTCCGACAGGATCTCAGCCTGCCTGTCATTGCAGACTGATGTTTCACAGCTGCTGGCAGGCTAAAGAAATAAATCTTGACCACCGTGGAGAGTGGCTCTTCTCCTTATGTACCAGTAACAATTTCAGTGTGCTAAAAATCAGCTATGACAACACCTGGGAAGGCTACTGGAATGCCTTCAAAACCAAAAAACACATACAGGCTGCAGAAAGAGGCTCCCAATGGGAGCAAAGAATATTTTTCATTCAGCTGCATGCTTAAACTGTCCTTCAAGAGCCTAATGTCATCCCCCTGCTGAGACACATACCTGAGGGGAAATGGAAACAGCTAATAGAATCAGGGGGACTAAATGGTTTTTGGTCTGGTCAGAACACACAGCATCAAAAATTACCTGTTACAAAAATCATGACTACCTCACACATTTGCTGAAGAATGACGACATATTTAGCAAGTACCAAAGGCAGCTGGTGGTAGGGATGGCACTCAGTTTCAAAACAGGGTCTCCAAGGCTCATTTTGACCAGCAGACACCTTCAAAGGTCAAATGGCATAGAAAAGCTTTGCTGTGGTAAATACAACACAGCAATTATACAGTTGTAAATCCAGCACTTCCTTTNNTTAACTGGCACTTAATAAATAACTTCGTAGATGATATACAGTATAGAGATAGCAATAGGAACCAGAGAGAACTGACTATTTACAAGCTGGCAAACATACCGATTAACTTAATAGTATTTTTTACAGAACTATTCTTATAATAGGGAAGCAGACTTCCATTCCACTGCTAAGTTTGCTTGGAAATACAAATATGAGCTAAACAAAATGTTATGTACTACAAAATCCATCTACAGAAATTTTGCTCACAGCCCACTTGAACTATTGCAGGACAGTTTTTGTTACACTAACCTCTCCCCATAACTTCTCAGTCAACTGCGTTTTTATCCTAATTTCATGAAAAGCAGCACATATTCATGTTCCCCCCACGGGTTGTTTCCTAACTCCATCAGATTTTAACAGGGTAGACTGAGAAACTGTCACCATCAGTGTGTGGTAGAACAAATCAAGCTTTTGCACATCTGAAGGATTTGCAGCACTCTTGTAGTACACACACATAGCAAGTCGGTTGCTTTCAGGAAGCAGACTTGTTACATATGCATAGTACAGTCTGAATTTCCACATAGCTACACTACACACCCAGCTCCATCCATAAGCATAAAGTTGTTTGTGCACATTTTCAGCACACAGTGTATATTTTACCCATAAAAGACCTGACAAACACATCAGTCCTGGTCTAGGAATATTACGTGATGAAGTTAACGAGTTCATAAAATGATACTTGCATGAAAATGCTACTTCATCTGGATTTCTGAATTAGTATATATTCTTTTATTTAAATAGATACACTTAATATAAGAGATCCAGATTAATTGTTTGGGTAACACTGCAGACTTGCTACCTGCTAATGTTCTGCAAAAAATTAAACATAAGATGGTGTTCACCAACTAGAACCATCACTTGACTTCATACTGCCTCAGTAAACTTGTATTTACTTCATCTTATGGATGAAGGTCACACAATATTTCTCTTTCTTTCCTGTATTCTCCACAAACTGCTAAAGACATCAAAGCATTTTCTCAGTGTTTATGAGGCTGGAGACACAGTTGAAGCTCAATTTGTGTAACAGCACAGTTCTGTTTCAACTGTGATTTGATCAGTACCTAGTTGAATCCAGAAAGATCTGGAGAAGGTGAAGACCAAAGTCCCAGTCTGACGTTTTAGTCACATTTCAACTTGACTGTTTTTGTCAAGGTATTATCTGTCTTCTGTGAGACATTGGAGCCCCTGTGGAGGCCATGTGCTCCTGTCCCTGCCAGGTGAGGGCAGGTGAATTAGGGCCAGCTGCACCTGACTTCTTACCACCAGCAGACAGAGCTTCTAGGTCCCCAGGTACAAGCGGCTCCATTTATTTTCATCAGCCAAGCCTTCTTCACTTGGGTTTGCCTGAGGAGAGTGTTTGCCCTTTACCGCTCAGCCTAATTACTGACTCACACTAATGGCTCATTACTGATTCAAATTGCTCAGTCTGTTGGCTGCATAACTGGGCCATTAACATTTTCTAGAGGTAAGGCTCTTGAAAAACAGCACGAAAAAAGCCACAGAATGGGCCAACTTGCCCACAACTGCAGCCCAGAATTTTCCTGCCAACAAAGCCTGCCTTTAAACTAATTTCTGACAGTTAAACCCATAAAAAGGAACCCAATTCTTCATGTTTAATTGTCAGGAATTTCAAGTTGCTCATCTTAGGTTTCTCAAACTGCTTTGGTGTTTTCTTGTAGGCTGCAAAACTCATTAAGGAAAGCTTTTTGCAGCTCCATACAAGAGTCATGTCTACACGTAAGACAGTAAGTGTACAGCAAGCTCAGCTGGGGCTTTGCTTTCTGCAGGGCCATCAGAGCTTACATTTCACCAACAATCGTTCAGGGATTGCAGATGCTATTGTCAGCTTTTGCAATAGGGAAACAAGACAAGTCAAAACAAGCCTGGAACTTCTTGCACTGCTAAAGACTTTAGAAAAGAAAAAGGGAGTTCATAGCACTCAAGGCTCTTCATGACTGACACTGAAAGGTACTCCAGCCCAAATTCACCCTGCAGTTGCATCATCTTTAAATCCCAGATTACTGAGCCAACTATCCTTTTCCACTTCCTTCATTCAGTTGGTTCAAAATGATATCATACAGAGTCGAGAACAGTAAACAACCACTAAAGAACCAGTATCCCCACTTCAATATATTTCCTCTTCAATCACTTTTATTTCACTGTGTTTCTAGTTTTAAGAAGGAAGACCAAGTGACTTTACAGAGATAAGCAGTTACATGGCTGTTTTCTACATCCCTCTGATTCCTAACCAGACTACTTTTAAAACCTTGGTGACTGTAAAAGACACTACTCCTCATTGCAATATGCTAAATCTGAGCTAAAGCCCTAACACTTCCCAGATAAAAAATATAAAACTTAATTTTGTTTCGTGTTTACTTCTTTTGTCTCAAAGTATGGCACAATTTCTCTTTGGCTGGAAAGGAATGTTCTGCATTTTTTAGGCAGGGAAGAAATCCAGTAATGTTGGCTCCAAGGATGCCTTTCACTGCTTCTTAAAACATTAACAACATCCTAGTGGGAGAGACTGGGCAGATCCAGACCTCAAGAGGACAGGACCTTCAGACTAAGCAGCAAATGGAGCAAATTAATGCAAGAAGCTCCTTATAAGAAAGGACTGTACAAGGAGCAACAGAAATCTGCAGGTTCTGGATATCCTAATCTCACAGAAGAGTAATTACATGCCTTGGCAAAGTTCTTGGAAACTTGCTCTTCACTTGTAGGACAAATTCAGCATAAAAAGGACAGCGATAAGTGCCTGAGATGCAAAGTCACAAAGCAAGCATGCCCTGGAGGGCCTGGGTTTCCATTCCACCTCATGCAAACATTCCTCCATCTGCCCAGGCCCAGGTCTGCTCTGCCTTCCAGCAACTGAACGCTTCTCAAACACAGAATAAATCAATATGGGCTATTTTAAAGCTTTAAGTTTGATGCCAATTTAATTTGATTTAAATTACCTTATGGGGCAAATTGTATGACTAACTGGCATTACATCATACACCAATAGCAGCAATGTAAGCATGGATAACCAGAGCATGGAATTTAAAAATAAGAACTATCTCTTGCCAGCATGCTTGCTTGTTCTCTGCAGAAAGCTCTACAGAACCACTTCTGGAACTACATGCCAAGCCACATGAACATAAAGCCATTTTGTTTTCTTCTCATCAGTAGTGAGAGAGCCTGTGAGTGGAATAATATGTTACCTCACATCTTCTGGTACCTCAACATACCTCCTGAGCCCCAGAAATTAGAGCTAAACAAGAAGAAAAAGAGGGCAAAAGATCTGGAGAAAGAGTTATTACCAATAACCAGCCTTTTTCTCCTTCCTACATTAATTTGCCTCTTCTAAAAGAGAGCTAATATGCTAGTAAAGTCTCCATTTATTACCCAGCAGCCTAAGCCTACCCATCCACACTGTTTCTAAGGCAGAGCAGCCTCCACCCTTTTGCCCTGAAGACTTGAAAGGCACAAAGTTTATTAGCTCATATTTTACATTCCTGTATGAATGAGAAAAAAGAAATCACTTTTGAGAGTCTTAGCTATTCTTTGTCTTCCGCAGAGTACCTATTCTGTGCCAGATATGCTCTTTGACTATAAGACCCTCACTCAGGGATGGAGAGAGGGAGGAGTCTGCTGTGGAATGGGAAAATTCCAAAAGCTCCCAAATCAGATGGTAGTTCCCCAAAGAAATATCAGAAGTTTCCAGGCTGTGCCTCTACAACAGAAAAGTCATCACTGACCCAAGTTGCTGCTGGACCTCTCCTCATCCCGTCCTTTTTGTACCCTTGCAAAGGGCAATCTTTGCAACAATTGTCTGAACACTTGGCTAGATTAGGTGGTTGTGTGCCTGCTGGCTTGCCATGAGTCTTCAGAGAAGCCAGACCTGCAGCAACCATCTTCCTTCAAGAAAGCCAGGCTGTTCTTGACTCCAGCTTCCTTCCAACAGGACCTGATACTGAAATTTTGAATCAAGGTAACTTAAGGCAAGAAAAAACACTGATAAGAAGGACGAATTCATTTTTAGATTAGTCATTTTCATTCATAGATGAAAAAGTAATGCTATGTCCATCAAATTTTAAACCAAACTATTACAGCTTCTAAAAGCCCTCTTGATTTTAAAAGGCCCATTAAATAGCTGCTCAGTAGTATTTTTCTAACATGATGGAATAGGATCAGACTTGCATCTGTGTGGGTTTCTAGCAGATATTAACAGATTCAGAACTGCAGGAGACAAAGTTTACATGACTGCTTGAAGCATGCTGGTCCAAAGGGAAATGTTTCCCCTTGGACAGCTACTGCACAGGACGTTTCCACAGCCACATGACCAAGCATACGGTCCCTGAAACAGGATACCACAGGCAGCACCAAGGAGAATCAATTTATATTACAAATTTTAAATTAACTCATACCATTTACAGTTTTCTTTTTGCATGTTCCAACCTCTGAGTTAATAAAGAGAGTGAAGAAGAAAAAACAAGTTCAGATGTTTTCCCCTTTTGCTCCTGTTTCTCATGAAATCCAATGTCAGCTGCTTTCAATTCTAGAACAACAGACCAGGACTACCCAGGTAAAAAGCCTACAAATAACTCAAAAATAATGCAGATTTCAAGAGCTATTTGATTTGCTTGTACTTCAGGCTAGACTAGCAATGACTGCATTAACAGAATTATAACCATGTGTTCAGGTGCCAATTACACATTAATGCATAATTATAGGGTTAAAGAGACATATCCTTACCTAAAATAAGAAACAGGCTTCAGCATTCAGTCTCAGCAAAGTAATTTTCCTTGCATATTTCTTTTCCTTACCTTTTCTTAAGCTATTATATACAAGCAATAAGCTGGAGAGCAGATATGATCAAAATACATCTCTACTCTGAACAGAGCAATCGAATCCCTATCAAGTGCTTTCAGGACCTGACTGACATTCCCAGCATGGAAGATGTCCCTCAAAGTATGGGCATCAAAGTCAGTGTTTTCCTTGGTTTTGAAGTGTCAGGAATAACTGGTTTAGAGAGTTAGCACTAAAAATCCTGCTTTGGTTATCAAAACAGGAACTTCTCCCAGGAAACAGCATTCATCCTCACCAGAAGAAGGGTGGATGCCTTCAGCACAGTTTTCCTGGAGTACAGAGGCAAAAGTTGACTCTCAACTGGGGCTAGAGGGGAAAAAGGCTGAAAATTAGGGTGTGGAAAAGGCCTAAAGACATATTTGACTGCTCCTCAATGTATACTTCAGTGGTCAACCCTCCCAAAACCACTTCAGTGAATGCAAACCAGAGGACACCGGGAAGAGCTATGAATACTCACAGGAGAAGAACAATGAAGAAGAACATTTAACACCTTGCTCAGGAAAGGCAAGGACTGAAGACAGGAGCGTAAAGAAGAAGAATCCATTCCTGTGAGGTTTCCAAACACTGCTAAGGTTTAATCCAGCACTGTTCCAGCTGGCCAGAGGGTTTTATGCACTGTTAAAAAAACCCACCTTTCAATGCATACAAAGCCACAACCGTGACATTGGCACTCCTGTTTCCTGAAGCACAAATCATACTGACAGCCTTCCTAATCTCTAGGGATTTTACTGAGAAATGCTCAGTATGATACTTCAAGGTGAACAAGCAGAGGTTATTCTGGATCAGCCACTCCTTTGGGAAGCTCAGCCTTCTTGTACCTCAACTCAGCTGAGAAGCACTGAGCAGAGCACACCCTTTTCTACTGCACAGAGAGCAGAACAGTCATCTTATTCCTCCTGCTGAAGGGGAGCTCTAGTGGCACATCCACCCCTGCACCCTGGAGCTGCTTAGGAACCCATGTTCTGAGCTATCTTAAGGGACTTGGCTGGGCAGCTGCTATTACAAAACAAGTTGGTGAAGCACAGGACTCCACTCACCTTTCCTTCCCGAATTACCCTGGCTTGATGGTTTATCAGTTACAGAACCTAAAGAGGAGAAAAAAAAGAAGAAAAAAAGACTTCCATTTAGATACTGCATGATCACACAGAGCATATAATGTCACATTAATACAGTCAATATCTCAACCCATAAAGTATCTATTTTACTTGTCAACAGCTTCATAGAGCCTGTGGCTTCAACCAGTGTGAAAAGTGTAAGGAAGTTTTATGCATTAAGACATTAAATTGGGATAAGGGTAAACAAAAAATCTTTAGTAGCTGGATCTAGTAATTTGAAAGACCTCAACAGAGCATCATGCTAGTAAGAAACCTGGAATAAATCCAAGGGCAAAAAGGAAAGATCAATAAGAGTCACTTCTTTCATTTGCAAATGTCAGGAAGAGCAAATTAAAAGCAGATGGGGAGAGTGTGCAGGGAATGCAAGCACAGTATTCTAGAGGAAAGGAATTAAGTGGGACAATTTGCAGAAAATGGATTTCAACCAACCCCTGAACATCCCCAGCTGTCTGAAATGGGACACTGAATAAGATCCAGCATGTACTTGAACAGAACACATCTTGGGTTATTTACTATAATTTAGATCTTCACATAGTATGTATGACTCTACATTTGCTTCTGCACTCTGCTTTAGTGCTTCATCACAGTTTTCTACTAAAACTTGAACAGGTAATAAAAGCTCTTCAAATAAATCCATTACCAAAGTGTATAAAAATCTATGACAAGCTTTTCTTTTTTTTTCTGGTTTTGTTGGAGTTGTTTGTTTGTTTGGGGGTTTTTGTTTTGATTTAATTTTTGGTTTTGTTTTGTTGTAATAGTTGTATTCACAGGAAACTGATTCTTCCATGCACCATTACTAAACAATTCCAGTGATTACTGAACATTCAGGAAACATGGATCTAAAGTCAGCTTTAAAGAAGGTAGCTCTGACAGGTCCAAGAATCTAATCAAGACAAACTCTGAAGGTAAACTATTGCCTGGACACTTTCACTTGCAGATTAGTTCATCACAGATCTACTGCTGAATTACAAGTAGTAAGCACAAACTCAATATTTGTCATCATATGTCTAACATCTGTGTCCCACAGTACAACATGACTAACTTTTCTGCAACACAATTTTATTAGCAGCACAAGACGAACTGAATAGATCAGTAAAAGTCTAAAACATGCCCTAACAAAATGATATACTAGAAATGGTGTAATAAAGTCATATTCTAAAGCATTATGCCAAATTACTGTAGGATTGCACCTTACACTAAAATAGGATATTAATATTTTTTTCTTTCCGCATGCCTGTGAAAAACCAAGCATCTCCCCAAGGTACACTGGCTCACAGGTTCTCAGACAGCTCTCCCACTCAACTCAAACCCTTATGCAAGTCACTTATGTTTGCTTATTACCACAGAACACCCTACAGCCAAGAGAACACTGGATAAGGTGAGAAAAATTCAAAATCCCAAAGGTTTGACTGCTGTCATGCTCCCACCTAAAGGGCAAACACTGCAAGGTGTGAGAGGAGAATTATACTAAAACTCCCTGAGATGCAGATTGTAGAGCATGAAGCCAGATATAGCACCAGTGCTTATGTGGCATTGCTGAACATGTTAGAAACACTCCTATGCTTATTGCCTTTTCCTTCTTTTTTTTTGGGAGGGAGAGAGGAAAGTGAGAAGGGCAGCACAATTCTAGTGCTGCTCTTCAATTCTCCCCAAAGTACAGAACAGCTTCCCAACCCTGCCTGTGTTTACTGTGGTGTTGTCACAGCAGCACTGTTCCCCACAGCTCACAAAGCTAGACCACTATGGATCAGGGCCATATGAAAATCTAGAGCCCAATCTCATTCCACTTGAGCCATGGACTACCATATTGAATGGTGTGGAGAAGAAAGAAAAACAACATGACTCTGTTTTAAAGAAACTTGTGGATTTGGTCTCAATAAACTCCTGGGTGACAAAGTAATGTCAGGCTGAGTGCCCAGAAACACATCACTTAATAAACATAAGTAACAGCTTGGGTCTGGACCTCCCTCTTATGAGCTGTGGTGCAAGCCCAGTGCTGCCCACCCCATGACCCAAACACAGGGATCCTAAACTAAGCAACATTGTCAAAAGACCCAAATTTATTATAACAGCAGGACTCCAGAAACTGACAGTTTTGTAGAGAATCACCTTCATGAATTAACTGAAATCACTCTGCACAAAAAAATTACTCCATGTCCTGCAAAGTACAGCCCAAGAACCATTTCTTTAAAATACAGCTCATGGAAAGAAGTTATCCCATCCGTTCAGCAAACCTTTGGTGTTGATGTATACAGCAACATTGACTCTTGCCTTGGCTGCCACAGACTGTCACCTTAGTGGTTTTTCTTACTGAGCCTTGCAGAAGTGTCTGTATCCCAACTGCAGGGTGGACATGCCAGAGTCCAAAGAGCAGTGTTGAGCGGGGTAAACTGGCCAAGTCACCTGAAAAGGTCAGGCTCTCTCAAAAGGATGCATTCAGCCCAACCCTCTTTGGTTATAAAGTCAGTAATTGTTGAAGCCACCCCCACAGTACCTGAACATACAGGAGTTTTGTTCTGTACAGAAGAGCCACTAATAGGCTTGCCGTCAGGTGTCACACACCAGCAGTATCCAGTGTAGGTATGGCACTGCACCTGTTTAATAAAACAAAGAGCAGGCATTTCATTTCTCATTCTATCACCAACCACCTCATTATAATTCAGCATCCTATTGGAAGTCCCAACCCAGAGATATCACAAACACATGCTTCAGAGAGAGGTTTTACAGAAGACTACCTTTGATATCATTAACTTTTTTTCCCTCACCTCCCCCCTACCTAAGGTAAGGTGATTTCTCCTACTCCAACTCTTGTACCTGAAATTCAGGAGGCAAAAGAAGTTACAAGTAAACATCTGAGAGTACTTCAGTTGAGGGATGCAGCAGTTGTGTCTCAGCTCATTCCACCCTCTGCTAAGTCCCACTTACTGTTTACTATTAAAAACTTGTCCTGCTGCATCCCAGCTGGGTTATGGAAAGGCCACCCTATCCCAAATTCCATAGCTACTGCTTAAGAGCAGCATCTGTAGACATTTCAAAAGCATTTTGTTCAGTAACACAGCTGGAAAAACACAATACTGACTTGGTTAACAAACCTTCTCCAGATAGACTGAAGCCCTATTCTGTTACTATGTCCAACTACACAGCAGGAGCAAAATCCAACATGATTGCTCCTCATATATTGACATGGACTTAAGAACACTTGATGAAGGTTCTAGTGAGTCAAAAGGTACACAGTGTAAAATTCATTTTGATTAACTTTAAAGCCCTACTTCTGAATTGAACATCTAGACTTGCCCTGTTCCTTCCTTCACCACAGAAAGATACGAGAATTATTAATTCAGATACAGAATCTTTCAAGTAAGAATAGATAAGCCTGATCTAGCACACTGATCTTAGTAACATCTATAGAGATATTAATTCAGCAGCACTAAAATTTCATTCAGTCTAACAAATCTAATGAGAGCCTTTGCCTCAGTTTTCAGAGTAGACAGTAACTGGATGAAATTCAGGATATCTGACATCTTTGAGATAAAAGTAAACTACCATTGTATAGGTATATCTCTGTAAATACTAACAGGTCCCAAAATTCTTTCTAGCAAGCATACCTTCAGCTGTATTTAAATGTGCACATCAATACCTTGAAATGGTATAGAAGTGCATCCTGTTACTATAAACTAGGGATGGCTCCTTCAATACATTTCTGAACAAAGCCATTAAATGAGACCATTTCAGAAACTGCCTTTTTATTTTACTTCTAAAACAAATTCTGTTCATTCTCTCTTTTTCCAAAGAAGTCCATTGAAACCAATTCCAATTCCAGTCCTCTTCACACAGAAGAGAATAGCAATGGGGTGTTTGTGCTGGTCCCCTCATTAGGGATCCTTCACAGCAAAACCAGTCATTCCCCCTCGCTGACAGCTGGCTTCAATGCCCTAAGGTAGCAAAGTTTGTTCAGAGACTTAATGACAGGTTTTTTAAAAGGCTTTGAATATCACATAAAACATGATCTAAGAGCAATTATAACACAGTACATCGTGTTTATCTTGGGTTTTACTTGTTTATCTTGGGTTTTACTAAAGTGCAAATCAATCATTTGGCCTCAACCATTTACTTTTAGTAGCCAAAATCAACAGTAATCTCATGTACCCATGTTACTGCAGTCACTGTCACTGCTATTTGCAGTTTCATTTTTCTTGCCTCAATACATCACAATATTGATTGCAAATTACTCAAAAGTACGATGACTATAATAAGCAATATTCAAGTTAGAAAATATTTGTTATTGCCCAATGTAATCAATTAAACACTCAAAACAAATGTGATGGAACCGCTCGGGTTTGTGTTCAGAGTTTATCTTTGCTGATCACACACACACAAGACTGCATTCCCAACAGCACAAGAAGCTGTCTTTACATCTGAGCATTAATTGCACAAATTTTACAAGGGATAGAGCTAAATGCCAGGATAGGGTCTTGAATTTGTAGGGCAAGACCATTCTGCATTAGGTTATATAAAAGAATGCAGTGTACCCATAATTTAAAAACTCAAGTATTAGTCACTTCATAGTCCTTTAGCCAAGCCTTCAGAAAAATAACAAAGTACATGGCAGAGGAGCTCAAAAAAAAAAGTACTGACACAAATTCAGGACAGATGCATTAACTAAGAGTGTGTTGTGTAACTCACCTCAGTGAAGAAGTACAAATTACATACACTCATTTATGCAAGCCAAGTACATTACATTCATTAAAAAGTGAAATAATTTTGTAAATAATTAGGTTAAGAAATGCTAGTCTTCCTTGGATTGGTGTCCCATGACCTTTGTTTCCCCCATGTTTCCATTAAAAAAGGGAGGAATTGCCATTAAAAAAAAGTAAGAAAAAAAAAATCTGAGACTGACAGCACTCAGCACTTTCACAACAACCACAACCACATGTTTTACTGCAGTACCAGAGGACTTCCCTGCTACAGATAACAACTGCAAGTAAATCTCAGCCATTATCCTAAAGACCAGACAGCTCCCCATGAAGAATGGGCACTTCAGAAATCTCAAGAATCAGTGCAGCTGTTTCTTCCCGAATGTCTTCACATTGAGACATGCTACTTTTCACCATGATACCTGACCAGGTCTCAGTACAATTTAGTCATAACAACAGTGGCCTACAGCCTGGAGTTTGCAGCTTAAAGGCTGGGAGGGAAGGTATACTACTCATCGCTTTCACAGGACTGGTACGACACTGAAAGAAGTGTAAGGGCAGTAGCTGATCCAGTACCCTTTCTAAGCACTGTGTGTAAAAAAACACAAAACGTCTACTATTTCAGAGCACCTACAGTAATGAATATCCAAAATGTGAGGGTTAACTTTAAAATTTTCCATTTATTTTACATTTGAGCTTTTATTTCTAAATAAAATTTCAATTATCAACCCAAAATTCAACCTCGTTCTCATCCTATTCCCAAAGTAGTGAGATTTTTAAACACTTATCAGTAGAATAAGTATGCAAGCATGACAGATGTTTACTGCACAGATCTAATCTTCAGTTATTGAGTTAATTTTGACTCTATCAAAACACGTTAGGAAAAGTGTGTTTGACTTTTTTGGCTCTCAGTCTTCTAAAGCTAAGCATTGAGACAGAGGAAATACAATCTTATATACTTAATAGGCTTGATTATTAACCAAGTTGCAGTTACAAAATGCCTGTTACTGCTGGAAAGGCACATGATAGAATTTGATTAACATACACCTGTCCAACAGCTGAACACTAAGTTACATAATGGGAAATCAGACAAAACCTGTAAAACATTTGAGGTCTTCAACAGATTCCCCATTAACATTTACATTAAAAAAAAAAATCCAATTGCATTTTAAAGCACTGCAAGCAGCCAAATCCCTGATCATGCAGAACGACACCGTTCTTTTTTTCATGGAGAGATGGGAAGTCTTACCTGTGTGTCAACCAAAAGATGAAAAGCATGAGGGACAAACCCAAGAAAAATTTCTCCATATCACCACTCCCCAAATTAAAAGTGTAGGAGCAGCTTCTCTATTCCACCTTGCCATTACAATGTGTGAAATCAAACAGCAGCCAGTATACTGGCCATATGATTAAACACCTGCTCTCATAAAACTCCTTACAATACATAAACATTAAAAGAGTAGTCACTGGGTGATGACTCTGCCTCTTATGTTCCTCAGGGAAAAAAGAAGCCATTCTTTGGGTTTTTTCGGTATCTCACTGGCAATCCCAGAACCAGATTCCCAAGTAAAGTTTCTAAAAAGCAAGCTTCTAAAGTAAAGCTTCTAAACAAGCAAGCAGCATCTCTTTATAACTATTTGACAAATGAGGATCAAGAGGATGTTGCTCAAATAGAAACTGGAAGTGAGAGAGAAATTGTATACACATATGACAGAGAACAGAGGCAAAGCAGCAATTCTGTGATGGCTGAAACCAGTTTCCATGGAGTTACAGAAAGAGGTACTTTGCTCTAAGAGGCTTGAAAGCACCTTGGACAAGCACTGGGCTGACCACAGGAACAGCAACACTCAGACTAGCCTCTCACTGCTGTTCAGGTGAGAAGTTTAGCAACCCATCCCTATTTTATCACAGATCAAACAAACATTCCTTGGCTCCTTCCACAATGGAGCGCAGAGATGAGAAGGGAAGAACATTCCTTCTATATTGAAAACTATACTTCTATGAGAAAAGAAAAAACACATCCAGTTTTTAAATGGCACTGCTGAGACTAAGGGCAGGCAGCAGAGCTACTGACTGCACTCACTGCACCAGGCAAGGCTCCAAGTCTTGGTTGCATCCAGGTGCTCCTCGTAAATGCTGTAAAAAACAGCTAAATAAATAGCTCCAAGCCAGCAGGTCATCTAGCCTGACCCAGGGAGCAGAAGCCAGTGTGATACAGCAATTTTTTAACCAAGTCTTTCCTTTGCTCAAGCCATTGAGGCTCATCTAGAAAGTCCCCTGAACCCAAGTTAGTGGTACACAACTGGCACAGTGGCCTGATGGCTATTTATCTTAACTCTACATGGTGATGCCTCTGTTCTGGTTCACATGTCTTGCTGTAATGCCTAGACCCTGCATCTTGTCATACTTTTGGCTACATCAAGAGTCAGCTGATTATTGTCAGAAGCCTGCCTTACTTTTATAGGCAATTTTAGGGGAGCTATGAATCAGTCTGCATCTTGTGTTTAAGACTCTCTGGGACTGCAGCTCCTTAAACAACTTCTGTCACTTTTTCTGTTCTCCACTCACATGTAATTCTTCACAAATGGTGTTGTGCAAATATTCCCACCAGGGCTTTATGCAGCACCCACCTCCCTCAAGTCTACACACCACTCAAGAAATGCTTGCTCCACAGGAATTTCACTATTCATATAACCAGGAAAAGAAATGATCTCAAGTAAAAGAATCTTAGTCATGATCAAGGGCATTCCCATCACACACGCTGACACATATATTATTTTTAGTTCAGAAAAAGGGTCGCCAAGAGAAGCTTTCTGCTTGTTACACAGAACATGACACTTTGAAGCTAAGAATGACCTTACATTGTCACTTTCTTTAAGTGTGTTCACTCCCACTTTAGGAACCTGTTCTTTGCTATCTCAACTGGTACTTTGAAGAAACGCCATAAATAACCAAAGTTCTTACCTCCTTACCCACTCATGGTTTATCTTTAGCACAACATACAAATGAGAAACACAATGAAAGCCACAGAAAGAAAGCAACTATTTAAGTAGCAAACCTGCAGAGCAGTACTCACAGAAAGCTACAGCTACCATCTTTCATAGAAGGGATGTCTTTTAATAAAAAAAAAAAGCCAGAACTAACTACCATTTAAAAACCAGATGCTTTATAAAGAGTTTTTTCAACCTAGCAGGATAGACTGTGTTCTTCTGAAAGGAGAGATGAATTCATTGAAAGCCTAGTATTGCTGGAATCTGAGCACTGAATAATGGAGTAACAGACAGCATCCAGGGAATGAAGGACATGTCTACACAGTACCTTGCTGCATTAAGAAGTGAGTTTGTAATTCTGCCCAGCATCAGGGCAACACTAGCCAATACAGAGGAGCAAACTTGAAGTCACACTGAAGGCTGAAAGGGTTCCCAGCAACCTTAGAAAGGGCTGTTTGGGGAACCTGGGAGACAACAGAACTTTATATGTGCATTAGCATAGCGTGGAGTGAAACTACTGGTATGGACCATAATACAAGTCACTCTTTCCAAGCAGACTTTTGTGACAAGATGTGGGAATGCTCTGGTAGAGTAATGCAGAACTGCTCTGATAGTCAGCCCCTCAGTGATCCTGTCATAAGACCACAGGTTTAACTGATGCACTCACTTTTAAAGAACTCTCAGTGCTGCATCATAACTGCACCAGGAACCACATTTTAAGAACCCTAAACTCAAACTCTCCAAGGAGACTTGCCCTCAGACACTTGTATGCAGACTTGTGAGGAAAAGAAACCACAACTAGACAGTGGAAGGTGGCAGCAAATAGCAAGACATACCACAAAGTTCCACAAAACTACACCCCCAAGGCAGGATTAACATTATTCATGTTCATATTAATCTGTCTGAAACAGATCCCATTTAAAATCTCAGCAGCCTTTTCTGAAAAACTGCTTGGGGGAAAACTATGAAGAATGCAAGTCTCCCTCAGCCCATGGCAACAAGCCTAATGGCACTAGGCAGCAAAAGAAAGTGTGCAGATTACCCACTAGTGCCTGTTGTTTATGAAGAACAGATCACAGCAGGTTAAGTGCCCCGTGGAAAAGGAATGGTATTTATGGAAAATACAGCATAACAGCAAAAAGGCAAAAGTCTTGGGAACAGAAACTGGTTTTAGTCATATTCAATTCTGCCCAACAGTATGTGATCTCAGTTTTCTACAATTAATCAAATTACTCGTATCTAACAAACATTCTTATGTTGTGAATAACTCAAATTTTATCTGCCTGCTTATATTACTGTGGGCTAAGTGTTGAGAGGTTTTGTTATAGGAAGCAATATTCCCCACACAGACTGAAATATAAAGACATAGCAATTCCAGAGGAATTAATCAGGTTTGCTTTCCCATTTACAGTCATCCCATCATGTCTGCAGTGGCACCACTTCTTTATGCTCCATGTCACATTTTTAAATGCTTAAGTAGCACTGAAAGGGAATTTGATAAGATCTTTGCAATACACACACTCAGCAATAAGGGCAGCAGCACAAATGTTGCATAGAAACAGTTGTGACAGTCAGTGAATTGACAAGTACCAGCTCCTCTTGATGCAGTGCACAAACCCCATTATACCTAGTCATGTGAAGGAAAACTGGAAAACTGATCAGCTGAGCAACAGAATTGGTGGCAACACTGGTTTTGGTCTAAATTTTACAGGCAATGAAAACCAGACAGATCATACAAATTTTAAGACATGCACAATGTCTCTCTATGAAAGGGTTTAAATGCAAGCCAAACTAAGGCCTTTGCCTTTAGGCCCTTCTCCCTTTCACCCTCGTTGCCACATCTAACTGTGGTATATCCAACTCTGCAGGGAAGCAGGAGGAAGTAAGGTGAGTGTGGTCTTCCTCCTGCAGTGACTGCCCATGTGGCACAGGCTCCTGCTCACACAGCAGCAGAGGAGCTGCCCTACAGCCCCATCCAATCTGCAGAGGATCCAGCCCTAAATTCAGTATTGAACTGGGTACTACTCCAGCAGCTGGAAAGACCAAATATGAGCTGCTGTCTGTGTTTACCCAGCCCCACTTTCAGTGTTTACCTAGAGTGATTGCAATTTAGTTTCTAATAAAAATAATTATCATGAGCTACAAAAGCAACAGTTCAAGCTAGTTAAGGCCAAGCAGGTTCTCTGAACATTGTTACTACTACCAAATTCTCCCACATCTGTACTGCTCTTGTTTTTCAGTCCTACAAAAATTCCAAGAATTTCCAACAATTAATTAATTAGTTAAATCAAAAATCAGACTCTTTTGAAGTCTGATAACAAGGACAACGATGTGGGCTTGAACACATACTGTGTTCAGTAGGCTCAACAAGATGACCTGAAAGCAAGTCATCTGTATCTCCAATGAGTGCTGTGACAATCCAGACATTTGATATTCTAAATATATGCATGAATCTTTGTTTCCTCTCTGATCAGAATTTTTCTTCTACATAAAACACTCTTTCAATAACAATTACACAGAAAGGGGGAAGTTGTAGAAAAAGTCTCCGTAGCCAACTTAACATAGAGTATATACCCTGAACCATGTGTATCTGCTTAGACCCTTGTTGGGACGAGGATTCCATGTTGAAGAGCACAGTGGGTTATTTCTCCTAGAAACTTCATTGAGAGATGCTGTTCTGTTGTAAACTATCCAATTGAGACTTTGGAGTCTAGATGGAGCAACACTCTGGATATTGAACCAGAATAAACTAACAACAGTCCAGAGCTGACTTCAGCAAGGCCTCAGGGACTTCACAAGAACACAGCCTCCCTACAGAACCCAGAAGCATCAATTCTCTGCACAACAGATGCAGTATCAAAAATACCTCTACCAGATGGGATCTATTCATGAGTTGCTGGAAGCAAAACTGTTTAGATTGTTCACCAAAATTCTAGTTTTTATACAGCTTTTTTAAAATCAAAATTTAATTCATTTTTACCAGAAGCTAAAGGAAATATTTGTCTCAAATGCAGGTTGAAACTAGTTAGCTTTCTTGGACATTATTTTTCACTTAAATCTTATGCAGAGACAATTACCTTAAATGCTGCAATATAACTGATGAAGCTGGTTCATGAGGTAGGTGGAACACAGGGTATTTTTACAAACCAAGGAATTATATGAATTTCAGTTTATTCCAGATACAAAGAGATCAGAGGCTTCTTTCATCATGCCAGGTAAAACAAAAGCACTTTAGTGTTCACAGATAGAACTGAATGGAGGAAGAATGTGGAATATCACTTGGCTGCCAACTGACACCACACAATTTTTGTAAGCAGTTTCATGCTGCCCCTCAACTGGCAACCAACACTGGCTAAGGAATGTGCCAAAGAAAAGTCCAGCAACTTCTCCACAATCCTGACACTGGTACCAACCTTCAAAATAAACCTGTATGAAACAAAGCTTTATCAACTATAAGTCCAGCTTATAAGGATAAAAATTTCACTTTCCTCTCCAAGAGGTTGATGGACAGGTGATAAACATTTCAAAGTTTGCTTTCCTTACCCTTTTTTCCTTGAACTGTGAAGTTTAACATGGAACACTTTGGTCCATGTTGGCCCACTGTGCTAGCTTTTGTTAGCATTAGTCTCCAGTGCCAACACAATCTGAGCAGCTCTACACAAAATCAAATTTCAACAATTGAAAGTGCAGTTAAACTGCAGCCATCTTCTCTTATTCCAATCTTGTCATGTGGTCCACACAGTACAGAAATATAATGATGCTCTAAAAAGAAGCATGCAAAGTTTGCAGGATGAATACAACTTTTTTCACTTCATCATCGAAAAACAGAACCAAAACAAAAACCCTCCCACACACCAGATAATGGGAGGGTAAGGCTGAGGACAGGAATAAAATTTTTGATGGGTTATCACAAAAAAAAAAAAATCTTTCCTCTCCTACTCCCCCAGGCACCACAAAATGTTTGAACCAAATCCAAAGTGCTCTGCCTTTCTCATCTTTTTCTAAGCCAATATTGATTCTGCTTTGGAATTTCTTTTACCTTCAGATGACCTTGCAAACAACCAATGTATCCTAAAATTTCTCAGAGAAAGAAGGTATCTAGAACAGTATTAGATGTATGGAAGGTTAGGCAAAAAACATATTGTGATTTACCTAAATCCACAAAGTGGTGGTCACAAGGTTGCAGGTTTTGGGCTTTTTAGATGCATGCAAAACTGAGCAGACAGCATGCAACTGTGTCAGGAAACTGCATGAGCCATTTTTAACAGTCAGTTCAGTCAGCACTAGGACATTACTCAATATACCAGTGGTAACAGAAACAGGTATCACTCTTCATTTCCACCCTGCTTTGGCAAACTTCAGCAACTGAACAGTGAAGAACCAAAAACCCAAACAAAGCAGTCTCATCTCCTCTCTGCCAGTCCACCAAATCACTACAGGATGTAGAGTATAAGAAGTACCTTGCAGAAGGAACAGGCTGAATAGAACGCTTTTTTTCAGATGAAGCAGAGGTAATAGAGTCAGCTGCATCCACCCTGGTCTGTGTAAGCCACAGCTCTCTTTACAGCTCCTCTTCATGGAAAAATTAACCTCCCCTGCAACTGTTTTTCTTTTTACGCAATGCTGAAGATTAATGCCATTTGTTTCTGTACTACACTGGAGCTGATGCTATTGCATATGTGTATGTCTTTTAAGGTATTGTAACTGAAGCAAGATTTCCATTTGGTTAAAGAAGTTCCCAGCTTTCAAATTTTTACCCGAGTAACTGAGTCAGCGTGTGCACCGACTCTGCTATCGTCACTTGGCTCATGCCTTAACACTGAATCTCCCACAGACACCTGAAGCCTGACTGAATGAAGCAAATAGAAATTTTACCTGCATGAATGATCCATCCTCATTGCATTCTGGAATGAAGACTGCTTCCTGGGGCTTCTTTGCCTGTTCCAGTGCTTGAGCTCTCTCTAATCGACACTTGCTTTGGCCAGCATCTACAAAGAGAAAACCAAAACTCACTTACATTGCAATTTGACCTCTCCAAAAGCTACCAGATGACCCATGTAGTTGCAAGGGAAAAACCCCCAAAACAAATAAATATAAAGCATAAAATCCCCACACATTCATATGGTAGATATGGAGTTACCACTCATGATCTTAAAGACAAATATGAACCTAGGTAATCAAACTACAAGCCAGTTAATTAAGAGCTGTCTAATTTCCTAGTCAATAGTTTTTATGGTCATCTAAGGATTCTGGAAGCTTCTTTCAACCAGTACTGGAGCACAATGTCCACACAATGAAAGGCCATTAACAGCCTGAAACTGGATGGCTGAGTATAAACCAAATAATTCAGGCTGAACAGTGAGCTATGTGGACAAGAAGTGGCGACCCCTCTTCTCTGAGCAACTCTTCCAGGAAAATACTAAAATAGCCAGTCATCTATATGAACTTCCACCATTGTGGCAGGTCTGTGCTTTCCTGAAACTCAGCTTTCACCTCTAGTCCCAGTGCTTACAGCCAGGTGCGCATTACAACTTTCTCATACCAGTTACTCACTTTGGAGACAAGAAAAAGACTTGCTGTGCAAGCAGAGTTTGAAGGGGTTAAGATCTCAGCTCTTACTTCAGATGATGACAAAGTGTAGCATGACCTTAACCCCTTCCAGGCTGAGCTCACTGTTACAGAGTATACCCAGATAAGTCTAATTAATGACTGATGAGTCAAAAGAGGAAAGTTCTGCCCTGCAGAGATCCAGATTGACTTGGTGTTTACATTTAAAAACATCAGGCCTAACAATACTGCTGTTCAGTCTAGAAAGAAAAGGAAAACAGTGAACATCTGTTTCCATGGCACTCTGACACCAGAACTAGCACCTTCTTTCCTCTCCCATGAATCCACTCACTGAAGATTTTCAGTACAGAAACTTCAAACAGCACCACACAGAGAGAATAAGATTCAATCCCCATTGTACCAGGCAGGCAAATCATATTGGTTAACAAAAAATTACACCGGATCCCTGAAGATCACATTCTGTTTCATAGATCACGTGAACTTTGACAACAGAATCACTAATATCAACATTAAATTACAAAGTCAGTCTGGGTTCTTAGAGCACTTGAATTCACGTTGTGTGGCAATATAAGTAACTTCCATCTAGGCATCTCTAGACACAGAAATCAATGACAGTGCTGTAAATCGTTTTGATAAAGACAGACCAAAGCTTTCAGGCTGAGTACTTTATTTATACAACTGATGACTCAAGAGATTAAGTTTCCAGTTTGCCAAGGCAGTTTCATTTTAAACATACCACATTACTCCCCAAGAAGGATTTCACAAGGCTTCTCAAAGTTTGAAAATCAAACCACTCTCTGGAAAAAGAATGATTCATAGCAATAATATACAGTACAGATGCCAGCTGCTTAGGCCCTGGGTTAGAAAGCAACAGTACCTGTTTCAATTCTGCCAATGACCACTGAGTGATTACAAGCTGGTCACCTCATCCCTCTGTGACCTCATGTCACTTCTGATCCTCCATCACTTATCTTTAGACTAATTTGTTTGTTGGATGTTTGCACAATACCAAAGCACATGGAGCTTTGATCTCAGGTGGGCACATTCTGCACCCGTACAAAGAGTGAAATTGTTACAGAATAAAAAAGATTTGAATAAAATTTACACTGTTGTTTTTTTTTTTCCTACTTATCCATAAGCTTTGACATGGAATTTCCTTTTTGCCTACTTGCCAACATGACCAGATGATCAGACCTTGTTTGCACATCTCCAGTGGAGGATAGTCCTCCCAACTGATCCTTCCGAACATGTGCTCACTCCTGCAGCTGAAATGGAAGCACTGGCAATGCTTTTAACTGGAACACCTATCACCTGCAGATCTCCTGTTCAAGCTTAAGAGTCTAATCGTGCTTGGCATGACAGAGGACATTACTACAAAACCAGATGGCATGCCTGCACTTTGTTTCATAGCTGCTTGACTGAAAACACTTCTAACTTCGGCATCACAGGAGACAACTAAGTAGCAAAAAAAAAAAAAAAAAATCAGCATAGATAAGGGAGATGTGCACTTGCAAGGAAAAAAACAGGTGTGAACTTCTTACGTGACAATCAAACCACAACTTCCCAAATGAAAGTGTTTTCTAGTCTCTATATATGAGGATACAAGACTGCAGACAGTCGTTTCTGGTTCCACTCCTGAACATAAAACAGAAGCATAAAGCACTTCCACATAGCATCTGCTTTAGTGCTGGCACAGCTACACAACTGAAACTGGATCCTTCAGCACAGAGCTGGTAGAAACAAACATTTTGTGATATCCCCTGCAGAAGAAATACATGAGAAGCCCAGGCAGAAGGGAAAGTAACCCAGATCTTTGTCCAATTTGTCTAACAAACAAAGAAACATGCACACGATCAAGCCCTCACTTTAAGAAGATAATATAAATACTGCTAAGGCTACCATGTCCCTCCTGGCAATTTTAACTGGCCTTTACAGATTGAACTCTCTACTCCCATCCAGCAAAGCACACTCCAGAACATGACACCACTAACACCACAGTGTTTGAGAGCTCATCCTTGTTTGCAGCATCTTTTGCACTTCAATTGTTGTCTCAAGTGGTGACTCTTCACAAATTGCTGCTGAAGTACAGAGAAGAAAGTTTTTCTCCTGTTCATGAACACTCAGGACTGATTACTTCTCCCATCCTTCCTTATTGATTTCCAAAGGTCAACACCTATATAGCACGCTGGGTGGAAAGGTCTGTGCATATGGCTATCTTTTATGTCAGTCGTCCACAGATCAGTTCCAGTAAAAACAGTGCCTTTAAGATCAACATTTACCAGTTTGTTTTCAAAAGGACTGTCAATGCTTCTCTTCCTCACTCCACAGGCTGGTATTTTTATAATGTTTGCATCAACATGTGATTTCAGTGGGATGACTTCACCTTGCTATTTTTGCTTTGTTAATTAGAAAATGTAAAGTATTACATAAGTGCCAAGTGTTTAAAAAGTAGCTGTCAAATAGCTCACCCCAAATAAGATGCATTAGAAATTTTACTAAAGCCTGATCTTATGATTGCAGTTTCATATACACTATTCTGCATTTTGACTGCTTACCCAAGTGTTTCAGCACTTTCTTCCCTGTTTTTAGAAATGTTCTCTGGAATATCAAACACCATGTTTATAAACCAGAATGGCATTAATGCATTCCAGTTTCATGGTTCAAGCAGACTAAATTGGACACTTTTCCCTCCATCACATTAGGTGAAAAACCAAAACAGCATAACTTCTTTTGAAAGCAGATCTGCCTAATTTTACTTTAAATATCTTCAAACTTGGGATAGATTTACTGTAGCTCAGAAAGCTGCCTTTTAAAGAAAATTAATTCTCAAGCTGGCAGCTGGCAACCAGAAGACTGTTAACTACAAGTGATGTTTTCAACATCCCTGGCCTAATCAGCACAATGCAGGTGCACATAATTTTGGATTTTGCAATGAAATTGGCTAGTTACCATGGCTGATCTTATCCATGAATAGTTTAATCAAACAAGACCACCGTGTCCCTCATAATAAAGTCCCACACTGCACTCCTGAATAGGCTCCAAGAATTCCAGCATCCTTTTTTCAACAGGCAGAGGCAGTATTGACACCACACAACATCATGGTATAAAGACCCAAGATCTCCTAATAACACAAACTAAAACATCTCCAGGATTCACATAACACTAGCAGCAAATCAATAGAACGCAACCACCGAAATCTATTAATTAACTAATTAATCTATTAATTGATCCAAGCAGCTTTTCAACTATTTCAGTTCCATCAGGTAACTGTCTCACATACAGGCCTGGTCTCCACCAGACATGAAGCAGTACAGCTACACTAAAGTCAGCAGATTCATACCCATTTACTCAATTTACTGTGTATTTGCATAAAACAGGCAAAAATAGATCTCAGCAAACTACAAAAACATGCCTATCTATTGTACAGGATATCATTATTCACTCTCCTCACTGTTTTCCACTTCATTTGGGTCGAGTCCTACACCTGGAATCTCAAACTTCTTTCACCCACAGAGAATGGTTCAGGTTGGTAGGGACCACTTGTCCAAACTTCCTGCTAACGCAGTGTCCCTTGGAGCACGCTACTCAGGATTCAGTACAGACAGCTCCAGGGGAAGAGACTCTACAACCTCTTTGGGCAGCTGTTCCAGTGTTCAGTTACCTTCACAGTAAAAATGTTCTCCCTCATGTTCAGATGGAACTACCTGTGTTCCAGTTTCTGCCCATTGACTCTTGTCCTATTGCTTGGCACTACCAAAACACCTGGATCCATCCTGTGACGCCCTGCTTTTAATATACTTATACACACTGATGAGGTCCCTTCTCAGTCTTATCTTCTCCAGGATAAACAGGCCCAGCTCCCTCAATGTTTCCTCAAAAGTGAGGTGCTTCAGTCCTCCATTATCTTTGCCACCCTCTGCTGGACCCTCTCCAGAATATCTCCATGTCTCTCTGGTACTGAGGAGCCCAGAACTGCACACAGCACTCCAGATGTGGCCTCGCCAGGGCTGAGAAGAGGTGCAGAATCAATTTCCTTGACCTGCTGGAAATGCTCTTCCTAGTGCAGCCCAGGATACCATTGGTTTTCTTGGCTACAAGAGCACTGCTGGCTCATGGACATCTTGTTGTCCACCAGGACCCCCAGGTCCTTCTCTACAGAGCTGCTTTCCAGCAGGTCTGACCCCAGCCTGTACTGGTGCAGGAGGTTACTCCTTCCCAGGTGCAGGAGCCCATACTCTGTTGAATTTCAATAAGGTTCCACTCTCCTCATCCCTCCAACCCTCAGATCTTTCTGAAAAGTTCCACAGCCCTCCCAGCTTTGAATTATCAACAAACTTGCTGAAGAGGCATCTGTCCCTTTATCCAAGTCACTGATGAACACATTAAATTATAATGGACCCAATATTGAACCTTGTGGGACACCACTAGTGACAGGCCTCCAACCACACCTGTCCCACTGATCCCAATCCCCTGAGACCCATCATTCACACAGCTCTCAAACCACCTCCCTGTCCACATGTCCAGTCTGCACTCCCTGAGCTTTCCGGTGAGCATATCATGGGAGAGAGTGTCAAAAGCCTTCCTGAAGTCCAGGTGAACAACACCCACTACTCTTCCCTCATCTATCCAGCCAGTTGTCCCACCACAGAAGGCAATCTGGTTGGTTAAGCATGACTTCCCCATCCACACAGATTGCTCCTGATCACCCTCTTGTCTTCCTTTCACACCAATACACTTCGTTACTTTTTTGCTATCCACATTGCTTTCTACTCCAGGGTTCCCTAATTTATTCAGAACATGCCTAGATTTGCAAAGTGATTGAAAGTGACATTTTAGATTTTACTAACTGCTGCCAAGGAAAGACATTCTTATTCACAGTCAAGGGAGAATAAAGCAAGTTTGAAGACAAAACACATGGATCTAGTGAGCGGACAAAGTGGTTTCAAAACATCATCTCCTGTCCAACGAAAATAGTAGGTAGAGAAGATTATCTTCAAATAACCCATCAGTCAGAAGACCTGCCTTTCTAGCACATTAGCCAAGAGCTGTGTTCATTTCCTGTGTCCCAGGAGAAAGACTGAAGGTGCTGTTACAATCCACACCAGAAACTTAGAGATAGGTACACGGTGACTTGTAATGTAAGAACAAACTCTGTGCCATCAGACTTATTAATCTAATTAATAAATCTAATGAGAACTTTTAGAACACTCCCACATTGTAATTAAATAAGCCAAAGAAGTTCCTAGAAATCAACCAGTTAACACAGAACTTAAATGTGTTCTAAGCCACAGATACATACCAATAAGACAAACTTATTGTCTTACATACCAGTAAGACACTGGTATAAATATATATATATGTTTTATATATAAATAAAACATAAATGACTCTTGGCAAGCTGTCAAGATTAACAAGTGTTTGTCCTCCACCCCTGTGAAATTTTGAGGTATAACTCTTACTTAACATCAGATATTATGACACCTCCTGAGAAAAGATCTGGGTAGCATTGCTTGGCTGTGTATTTTAGACACATCCATACCATCTGGAACTATTCCCTAGAATCTCATCAGTGAGGCTCCATTTGTCAGGGATGCCATAATTTGATCACTTTAAGCTACTCCTGACTTTTAACCCTTTATGATGTGTGGGGTTTGGAGGGAATTCAGATAATTTAGCACTGAAGGAATTTCATTGAAAAGCACATGAGGAAGCTAGCAACAAACGAGAGCTGAATAAGGGTTATAGCTCCCAAAGGGCTGGCAAGATTTCATCTTTAAAGGTCCTTAGTTTCTTGAGAGAGAACAGAGCATGAAGTTGAATCAAAAAGGTTCTGTTCTCACTATGGAAACGATTCTGTTTTCCTTGGCACAAGCACAGTTCAAGTCATCAGCATATACACTGGAAGCCTATGGTAATCTGGGCTGCAGAACTATGCCTTGCTGTCCACAATATATTTCTCTTTTACTTATTTTAGTCACCTGTTGTTTTTCCCCCTTCAGAGAGTGAAGTGCAAGTTAAAACTTCTCATTCCAAAGGGGTAAGTTCTTGGGTACAGTATCTATCACAGCTGTAGGGGACTGAGCTCAATGGCCCACAGGATCTCTTACAGTTTCATGGGAGGTCTCCTGCAAGAGCATCTGTCATGCAGGAGAAGTGAAGGCTGTTCAGGGTATACCCGGTGTCCTGCTGCAGTACAAGGTGCTCAGGCAGTGTCAGCAATACTTCCTTTTTGCAAGTACACAATATAGACCCGGCCAACAGCCTGTAGTTCAGCACAGCTGTCTCACAACTGCCTGAATTTGCCAACAACTATGATCTTTATGCACTAAAGGTCATGTTCCTAATGCAGCTAGAAAAACAAAATATCTTTCATGAGCAGCACATATGGAAATTACTAACTAGGTTAAATTTACATGTGATAGTTGAAAGAATATTCCTACTTCACAGGGATTGGCAGGAGCGTCAGTGGGTTAAAAGCAAGACCTGCAGTTTACAAACACTCCCAGGTAGTTAGGTACTGTATAGTAGCACAGGGTAAGAGGAAAAATAAAAGGAGAATATAAGTTAGCTTCAACTAAACATTTCAGTTGCATCAGAGAGCAGGAAGAAAGCGTACTTTACCTATGCCCAAGACAAAAACGGTCTCAGTTACCTCTTTGGGACTCTGGAATTACAATATGCAGTAGACCATGTAGTTTGGGAAGCAAATTCTGTCAGCTTCCAGAAACAGACAGCTTAGTATACGGATGTACCACATTTCAGATCTCATGTTTTAAGCAACTGAATAGTGCCAGTTAATATGCCAATATCAGCTATGGAGCTGCTTATCTAAGACACTCTGCTCAAGGGATGAAAGCAAACACAGGACTCTCACCATACTGCTTCTTATTGTGATACTCAAAGATGCATCACTTGCAAGAACAATCGAAGTGCTTCTCAAGCTCTGCAAAGAAACCTTCTGGGTTTCCAGTATTTAGAAAGCAGCCTGATTCAAAGGCCTCTTCTATGCTATGGGAGAAGCTGCCATAAACCAACCCAACAGCAGTGAAAAAACAAACAAACAAAGAAAATCATACAAGTAAACTCTTTCAATTGAGAAATTTTTAAAAAGAGATCAATATTTGAAGCCAGGCTCATAATTCACCTAAACCATAGAGTCTGTTTATACACTGAAAACGGATTTCCATTTTACATCAAGTAATTCTAACAAAGATATGTTTTTACTATAGTAAAAAAGGCTTTATAAACAAATGCCAGGCTGAAATTATTTTTTTTCTGTCACGTGGATTTACTGAGTTTCTCCTGTCACTTTAATCTACTGCCAAAAACACCTGTGCCATCTGCCCTCTGAGCCAACTGTGCTCTCAGAAAATGGACTCCACTTAATTTTTCACTTAATTGCAAATGCAAACCATTTGTGTGATAAGACACCAATAATGCTTTAACAAGTTTCAACTTCATCTTAGACTATGCCAAAGACCTGAACTGAGAGACAGTATTCACACTTCTAAGCAGATGTGTAACAGCAAATGGGAAAAAAAGAGCCATATAAAGGCTTGCACGCACTGTCTTCTTAATTAGCTCAGCACAGAAAGGCTGTGTATGTCTGAAAAGGGACTAGACATCTAGTGTGCATCATATTCTTCCCCACTCCAAATTCCTGTCAGTCAAAGGGTCAAAGGTGTCTTGATTCCTCATCAGCACAGGTAGCAAGGAAGAAGTCTGCTTTCAGGATTTGGTTTTGTACTTCCACGGGGCCAGCTGTTTCTCTCTGCACACATACATATATTTCAGCCCTTTTTTAGGGGCTGTGGGTGTGATGTCTGTGGCTCCTTTGCCTTCTTTCATTGATAATTCAGTCAGCTCATACTCTATTGCCTAAAGCGAGACTCAGACACCCATGCTTGCAGAAATGCGCAATTCCAAACCAGATTACTCTCAGAGCGTGGTACTAAACTCAAAGGTCTGAGGATTCAGTTTCTCACGAGGCAGGCCTCCCATTCCTCCTCTCAGAGGCAGCTGAAACCCACCTACCTTTGCAGCGGCCGCGGTGCGTGACGCTCAGGCTCGGCTCGCGGCACTTGGCTCTCTGGTAGTCGCACATGGACTCGTAGGTTCTGCCGTCAGAGGCGCACAGCGGCTTGGACTGGGACCTGGAGCAGTGCAGGTTACACTGCGGGTCTCTGTCACGGTCGCTGATTAAAAACTGAAGGAAGTAAAAAAAGGAGGGAGAGAAAAAAAACAGTGGTTTGGTTTGGTTTCCCAAAACTGAGCATAGTGTGGTTTTTTTCTTTATGACAATAACAATATGACTATAATGGATTTTAAGCTGCCTAACAAAGCTGACTTTGCCTGAAGGGAACTTTAAATGAAACACGTACATCTTTTAAAAAAATTAACAGTCTTTGCCATTCGATTCTCTTTAATAAAATGGAAACATTACTCACTCTGCCTCACCTCTAAAAAAGTAAGATGTGCAAAGCCAAACACAACCCACACGGGAAGGGCAATACTGAGTCACAACAGCCTAGCTTGCCCAGTGCTGTGCCACAAACAGTACTAGGCAATTTTAGTCAGAGACAAAAAAATTATCACCAAAGACAGAAGAATACAAATAAACTATCAAGATTGGCCTTAGTAGTTGAACCATGCATGTGACCAGTTTTATATCATCAGTGATGTTTTTGAAACCACTGTTTATATCATCTGTAAATACCACCTGCAAGAGCATATCTGCACACTTCCAAAGTCACCTTTTGTTCCATCCTGATGGTACCCAGCACAGCTGGCCATTGCACTCCATGTATCCCACAATCTAATTGCACACTATGTGAAAACCTATTTCCTTTCAGAAGTTTGAATTTATATCATCTTTCTGCATACCTCTTCTTCCTGAGCATTCCATTATGATGTGACCCATTTTGTACAAGTGTGGCATTCCTTGTCAGTTTTCTGTAGTCTGAATAATCCCAACCTTGCAATTTCTCACCCAGACCACTTCTCTCTATATCATGATCACTACTGTTTTCCTTGGCATTCTGCCTTGTTTTTGGTGATGGGGAAAACCACAATGCACATGAGTCCCCGTCTTCTGTCTGTTTGTTCCCTGCAAATCCCAACATCTGGAAGTAGTTTATTACTGTACCCTCAACTCTACTCTGAGCTGCCTATAGGGACACTCAGGTCTCTTTCCCAAGTTCATATTGTTTTCCTAGGATCCAAACTGATGGTCATCCTTCCATAACCACCTGCAGAAATTTTTGGCAAGTCATGATAGTAGCAGCCTTTTTCTCTTCCCATACTACCCCACTTAGTGGTTTGTCAAGACTTTTAATTATATACCCAAACCCAATCACCTACTCACAGGAAGATTTCAGAGGACTTTTCAATCAAATTCCACGAGGATTAAGCAAAGAAAAGGCAAGTCAAACCTGCCTTGCACTTCCCCATCCCTACCTCCCATTTCTACAGCCTCCTGCAAGCCTGGGGGCACCAGAGCTGCTCTCTAACACTCTGATATCCCAGCTCCCTGTCAAAGCAGCTCTGACCTCAGCAGTTCAGAGCTGGCTGGCAAATGGGCACTGACTGACACCCTGCCTGTATGCACAAAGCCACAGCTCTCCAAGTGTGTTGATAGCTGGATGCCTTACAGGGAAGTGTGAGTCACTGCCATAATCACCTTGGTGTTACAGTTTCCTACAAAGCTGTCTACTCTATGCTTTGAGGTTAAAGCTGTTGAAAAAACATTGCCTGAAGCCTAGTTTAGGTTGGGTTTTAACCACTCAGAGAAAATGCATCTCTGAAATTTGGTTGTTGGTAGTTTTTTTCATTACAGAGATATCTTTTCTCCCCAGTTAAATGAAAAACAATTAAGAAGTTTCATATTTTCATACTGTACTGCTGGATCTTCTGAAGATGAATGCATTACTAAACCCTCTATTTAAAATGACAGCTGGGAAAAGCAAGCAAATTTTACTGTCGGTGGGGCAAACTTTTTAAAAAATCTCATCTGTCACAGACTTGACATATTTGTTACAGCACAGTGTTTTTGAAATGTTTTTGTTCCTTTTCTGCAACACATTCTATAACCTGGCAACACCTGCTCCAAATGGGAAATTGGAAAATTTAAACCTGAAGGCAATTTTAAATTGTTTATAGAGACTTGGACTAGACTATAAAAACACTGTAAAACTGGACCAGATTTTTTTATTTTCAGTGGTTAGACTATCACAACTTAACTTGGAATTGCTCTGGCTACAGTAATGTCTTTCTGTCACCCCCAAAATACAAAGATCAGTAGTGACTCTAAACATACAGCCAAAAGCAACAGACTGAATATGCTGAAGCCTCCTCCCAGCATGTGATGTCAGACACTGAAGACTCACAAGGCTTTTCAGGTTTCTGTATGTATAAACAAACTTTCAAAGCAGAGCTGCCTTATAGGACAGCAGGGTGCACATGCAGCAATTAAATATTCAGTTCAACACAGGAGCCATTCTGGTTCAGAAGGAACACACAGATCTCCTGTTTATCACAACTGGAGACTTGAGTTACTGGCATGAAACTTTTTGCAAATTCCTTGTCAGAAGCGGAGTTCCACAGGTATGAGTTATCCAGAGGTTCAACAAAAAATCTAGAATACTGGTTCTCAGCATCAAACCATATTACCAACTTATTGAAAGTCATCTTACATCATGACAACTCACTTAAGCCTTCTGCAGCCTGTACCAAAACACTTAGTATAGAGGGGGCTTATACATCAAGAACACCCCTTCTTCATTCTAAAGAATAAAAAGTATTTCTCAAAGCTGACAAACAAGTTAAACCTAAGGCTGTGGAAGAGCTTTCCTCAGGTGCCTCCTTGCAGACAGAGAAACAACTCGACATTGATTAATTATGAGGGCCTGAGGAAACATGCAGAGCACCCCAATGCAGTCTGTGAAGTTCTTGTCTATCCAAATTAAGCCAAGAACCACGTTATTAGAAAAAAAAAATTTAAAAAAATCAAAAGCCTTTTTAGCATTTGTAATACAGCAGGGCGCCCACACAGCATGTTCGGTGCTTTCCAGACACTGAAGATGCCACACCTGCCTTGCCAAAAAAGTTTATGGTTTACGTAGTTGCACAAGATGGTGCTTGTTTTGTTCAGGTAGATTGTAACTGTGTAAGTCTGTGTTAAATTCAAGAAGGATCCAGGATCACACCTGTCTGATCATAGCTCTTCTCACGCAAGCAAACCATGCTGCCAGAAAGGCCAGCAATATCTCCAGGAGATCCAAAGGGCTTCAAAAACTCCCCTTAAGAGCAGGGTGCCTGCTCCGCTGTAGCTCACAGCCCGTATCTTTGCTCAGCAGCACTGAAAGCATTCAGGTATAATAAAATGGTGATTCTTTGTCCCTTTTCTAGCAGGTAAGCATTCATGCTACAGAAGTGATGGTCAATACAGACCACCCACAGACATTTAATATACTAAATGTTTTGAGAGTACATTCCCTCCCACCCAGCACAAAAAGTCTTCCTTTAGCATTCTGCCGGTCTGAGAGCATGACTTCCTCTATAAGCAGCCTCAGCTGCATGAAGAATGGATGAACGCTAAAATGTGTCTGCCATGGTTGTCATGCCTTTGGTACTGTAATTTTAACAGCTAGGACCACAATCCATATGCAATCAGTTTTATTTTTATTTTATAATCCTACTTTGAGCAAGCAGGCACTGGTTTCCCAAGGGCACAGCCCTGCTGCAGAAGAGTCCCTTGGTCACTGCAGGAGATACTGCTGAGCTGGGCTGAGGGCTGTGAGCAATGTGCCCTAATGCCTGGTACCCACCCACCCCAGGCACAGCCAAGACAGGAATGCGATGCTCAGGTCTTTCCAGGGGAAGAGCAGCAAGGTAAATATTCTGCCTTTAATGCCAAATGTCCTATCATGACCTTCAAAGCTCAAATCAAAACCTGATGTCCCAACAGTTCCAGGATGCACACATAAACAGGCTTTGCAAACAACACAATCACTACTCACACAGCAGCGCTTGGTGCTCTACACACAGACACAATGCAAGCAAAATTGGACTCAGGGAAAAAGCAAACCTGCAACCATGTGCAGCACCAGCACATTTTCAAGCTTCATCTAGAAAGAAGAGGAAAATAATTATCTTAGCTCTGAAATTTCTTAAAGCCTCTTTTTGATTTCTGTGTTCCCATTTGTTTCAGAACACACTAGATCCAAAGCAAATGGGATTGGAGACGGCTTATCAGTTCTTTATCTCCTCCTTTTCCTTCATGAGGAGAAAGCTATTAAAAGTAGAACTAAAAGGAAAACAAACAAACCACCACAAACACAAAACCCCAGCTAAAAAAAAAACAAAAAACAAAAAAAAAAAACCCAAACACACCCTCTTCCAAAACTGGAAGGAATAATCTATTTTACAAGAAAAAGTTAAAATTCACCAGATTGCAAATAGGATCCATTGAATATAGACTCAACACGAAGACAAGTAACACTAGTATTAAGCAACAGTATTTGTATTTATGTAACATTTATTTACACTAAGGAAGTCTGCAAAGTGCCTATTCCAGCCAGTTTGAGTCCCTGCCCTAAAGAGTTTGCAGTTCAATGCAGCTCTCAGAGCATCTTTTTATGTCAAATGTTGTATCTGTTTAAGGACACAAACCTCCTCCTTTAGCAAATACATTTACACAGGTGCTTGCAGAAACCACTTCCCAAACTGCTTTCTGCTTCTACAGACTTGAAAAGAAAAAGGAAAGATAAGAGGTCAGAATGAAGTTAACTTTGCCAACAAAGCATATCTGTTCTTTTTCTCCACACCTCAACACCACTGCTGACAAACAACAAACACTGATTAAAGGGTTTTTAATGCCTGTGAAGGAAAGCAGACTCCCTGCAGCTGCACAGCAGCTGGGAACACTTGTGTTATTTAGCAGAAAAAGGTCTGACCCCACAAGTGAAAATGAGCTTGGTGGTCACTCATTCTATTCACCATCTGGGTACATTATAAGCACAAACAGAACAGCACAGCCTTTTGTGATGGAGGTAACGAGAAATGGCCAAGGCATTGTAGTACCACAGTAACATGCCTTAGCAAGGCTTCGGGGAAAAGAGGGAGCAAGGGACACAAATGACATGAACGTGAGAAAGTGGAAATCTATTGAGAAACAAATCCAGAGTTCACTACAGATCAAAACAGAGGTGCCTCTGCTATTTAGCAGCTTCACTTCAGATTATTACTGGAGAGTACTGCCTAACAGAGCCGAGATAGATAAAACAACACTTCCAATATTTTACTCCTGTTTTTGGCAAATTTCAAGTTTGAAGACCCTTAGAACATGTCTTGGGAAAGTGTGATTCATCTAGGTATATTCACATGGCACAGATCACTCACTCATTAGTCAACATACTCAGACTGGCCTGACTTAAGTACAAATGAGCAAGTCCTTCCCAGAGAGAACTCCCCAGGAAAGCCATACCATTTTACACATTAAGGGAGACTATAAACTTCTCGACATTTTTGTTGCTGTTGGAAAGAATCATTTCACATTTTTATGCCTTGCTTTCAGGCTCCAAAGTGGTGCAACCAGCCATTCTGGAGGCACAACTGGAGCCAAGTTCCAGTTTTAATCATGGCTAGACTCTCAGCCCCATGGCAGGTTGCCTACAGGGCACAAGCACTTCAATTTCAGCCACTGGTTTTGGACTTCAGCCAAGCTTCCTGACATGGAACCACAAGCCTAGCAGGTTTCACAAGGGTCAGAGATCCTGTTCTGAGCCAGAGACCCAAAATGCCTAACTTCTAGGAATACAAATAGGAAAATCTGAAAGTCTTAAAAACTGTTTCAGGGTTTGCAGTCTTACACGTGCAGAAAGATACCAAGCAGCCAGAGCCACCAAACTCCCAACAGCTGACCAGGCTGTCCAGCCTCTGTCCTGAAAGTGCCCATGCAGCCTCAGAAACTAGCAAGTGAAAAAAAGGCTTTTGAAGTGAGCTTCCTGGGAAGTCTGTCATGTGTTTTGGGGCAGGGGAAGGAAGAGATTGATTTATTTTAATATACCCTTTTTGGAAATGCTCACAAGTTTGTACTTCGCTGGCACCCGGATAACTTTTTCAGACAAAGGTTCTCAAAGTTCTGCATCTTAAGATGTTCCAGTCCTTGGGTGGGGTTTTTTAGCATCCTACAGGTTTATACCAAGATTTAAGGTTTTTCCAACAAATTTCAGAAGGGCACTTCCCCAAGGCAGAAGGTACTTACAAGAAAGATATTGTAATACTTCTATTGCTTGAGTCACCCCTTCTGCAAAGTGAAGAGTCTAGCCTAAGTTAAAGCACCACTTATGTTTCAACCCCCTAGCCTCCAGCTGTGCAAATAAGAATGGGTTCAAAGCACAGAGCCTGTGCTTGAGGACGGTAAAGGCTAAGCAAATGTATGGGGGATCACACTGCAAAGCCAGCAAACTAGATTTATTTGCATGAATTGAATTCAAAACAGTTTTTTGCCTCTTACAGGCTAGAAACCTCATTTTTCTACAGAAATTTTTCCTTCCCTTTCACTATCCTCCTTCAATCCTTGCTTTGTGTAAGCCACTGAAATGAAGGGCAGCACTTAAGTATTATGCTTCATCTGTTAGATGACTTTTAGCTAGGAAATATTTTCATTTTCTTTGCAAACTGATCCCCAAATATGACGCAGCAGCCACGTTCTATTTTTAGAAGATGAGGTACTAGATCCAGAGAAGCTGCCTAATGGAGTATTTGAAGAGCCCACCAAAGGTTTGGGAGAAACCCTCAGAATTGCACTTCATCTCAGAGCAGTTCTCTAGGTTTTTTCTTATTGGGATTTTGTTGTTCATAGAAAAAAAAAAAAGTCATTGCAGTCAGGGAGTGAACTTTAAAATTTTTCTCTTTTTGCTCTGACATGCAAGTTTATGAAAGTGCTTAACTACATTTACTTGTGGGAAATAAAATGCCAGCGACAAGAAATTCATTTCATATTTTAAAATAATTTCTTCTCCCACACAATTTTTATATCTAAATGCCTGTATGACCTTCATAAAATCCAACTTCAGTTTTGTAAGTCACAAGTTTAAGCATCTCATAAGTTCAGTACACCAATCATCTGAACAGAGGAAGAAACCAAAACTTAAACAGAAACACAAAACAGAAACTTCATATTAAGTCTCACATTTCTAACACACAACTTCTAAATCCTTCTAGTAAGTCTGGCAGTATTAAGGTAGAGACTGATTTAATTTATTTGAAGTAATCATTTCAGTTTCTGTCAAAACTCACTCTCCTACTCAGACTGTTTCTGCAGCCAAGGTAACATGTAAGCCTAGAACAAATTTAAGATTAAATTTAATTTGTCAAACACATTGACAAGAAAAGGTATGTTTAATTTAGACTATTAATTCTCTTTACCTTTCCAACTATACATTGAACCAGATAGAAAATCCAAATGTTTGAACAGTCAGGCAATGAATTTCTTGTCTCAAGACAATAACAGCAAAATTTTCATTATTGTAAGATGTGGAATCTTGTCTTCACTAAATTGTATTGTTTAATAATATGATCCAGTCTTTTGAATTTAAGGAGTCCTGTGCTTATTCAGTGTAACTCAGAAAACAAACTCAAAACATCCTACTGTATACCTTACAGCCAGTTAATCTCTCAGTAGCTACATCCCCTACTTTAGTCTGTCACAGTGCTAGTTGAAGCTGTTGATTTCCACTAGCAAATGTAGCAGGATTACAACTTCATGCTGTCACTAGGTGAGAAGTCAGCTATTCCATTGTAATGGGATATGTTTTTCTCAAAAGAAGCTCTCAGAAAAGCAGAAGGGTTGAAGTGATACCAGGTGTATACTTCAACAAAGGACAGTAACTCAAGCAAGATTTTCATGAAGAGTGATCCCCACGCTTACCCAAACATTAGAACATTGAATGCTTCAAACCATTGCACAGACTCTTCCCTCTTGGTCCCAGTTCTCTTGAATCATGGAGACTGAAGTACTTACTTTCTTACCCTCCACTGCACAAACCACTAAAAGTCAGTTCCAGGACTTGTAGAGTTCTGTGCACTGGCATGGGAAGTCTAGCCAGTTTCAGAAAGTGGCTGTGAAATAACAGTTTCTTGGGCCTATTTTCCCTCTTGTACTATTTTTAGAAGGACTGGCTAGGTAGTCAGCCTAGGAATCCCTCTTCCCCATTTGCAAGAGCTTGGAGTACTGAAATATTCTTGATACAAGCTTTTCACATGAGTCTTTGGTATGTTCTGTGGGGTTACACAAACTGCAAGCACGTCTGATGACAACAAAGTTTTGCTGAAGCATTCTTAAATGAAAAAGCTGTTTGATGAAGTACAAATTCTCTGCTGATTTTCCATCAGTAGCCTGATAGGTATAAAGGGCTTCCTTTTAAATCCAAAGCCCCTAAAATGTCTTCATCGCCTGACATCAATTCATCTGGACCCCTTCTCTTAAGCACCTTCTCATGCTGTCTTTCTCTCATTAACTCAAAGTACTTTGCCCTTTACTTGCACAGTGCTACTGTTGAAGAGTGGGCACCTACTCTAAGTGGAGTCTCCCAGTTAGCTGATAAGCTTTCTAAATGCCACAAACTAGCACGACAGAAATGACATATTCTCCTCCCATAACCCCTTCTTCTCAATAAGATAAAAGTTTCTAGCCATGCCAGAGACTGCCCACTGCAAAAAGCAGATTCAAGTCCTACCAAAGATGGCTTTGTAACCTCCTGAACACTGTCTGCTGCATAAGTACCATTCCCTTTGGCATGCACACAAGGCACATCATAGAACTGCTCACAGCAAGACAGATACAACTGAGTTTACCTCAAGCTAGATACTCTCTTCCCACTTTCTAGTCTACACCACAACCACTGTCACCCTTCAGTCACAGCCATACGTATTAGACACTATTACTGTAGACAAAGCAGGTGTATGAAGACCACCACCACCTCTGGAACTGCTCTATTCTGCTAGAAGATAATCTCCTAAGGAGACATGATGACTGAACGTAGTCTACAAACACCGTTTGGTAGCCACATCTTCAGGGCTGAGCTCCAATGGAAATAAAACTACGCAAAGGCACTTCTTCCATCACAAATTATTTGTCCTTGTAGATCTTCCAGGATGGAGAATGCCACCCATTATAACTCAATAGCTCTACAAACTTTGGTCCCTAAATCAATTCCTCAAAAATGCTGAAAGAGGCATTCAAATTGAAGCTGGCATCCAGCCTTCATTATGTTTGGTGTAACTGCTGCCAACAGCAGAACCAAGAAGTAGATATTAGAAATAGATGATCTCATTAGCTCAAAACCTATCAAGGGCTGGCTGCCCATCAGGAGACGCGTACTAAATGAATGCCAAGTCTGAAATTCCATTGCACAGAAGGGATATTAAAAAAGGAGATACTGAGAACACTCAAGGTTTCACTTTCCTTAACTATATTCTTACCCCTTTATGATTCAAAGATAATGCTTAACCGAAGATGATTGCATCAGGAGCTTCTCTCCATTTCACGCAGCTTTACATGTACTATCATCAGCACTTCAGTGCCAAAGCTTCTGAAGCACTGTCTGGGGATAGAACTGGTATGTCTCCTTCTACAGGCCTACCTTGCCATCTCCAGAGAGATGGTCAGAGTTGGGTTCTGGCGTAATCAGCTATACAGAGTAATAGCCTTCACAGCCCCCATCGGCCTCAAAGCTACAGAGTAATAAAGGAAGTTGCCCCTACTGCTCTACTACTCGTCTGAAGTGTCAGAGACAGCAAAACCAAACAAAAGACTGGGATTTCACCTTGTTCATACATAATATCACGTAGTCTTATTAAATACAGAGTAGCTTGTGAAAGCAGCAGCAGCTCTCTTACATTTATTACTAACACTATTCCAGTACTGTTATAAAAAGAAAGGGTTTTCCTAACATCATAGAGGATGTGTTATCCCTGGACTTCTAGTCTATAGATTAAGAGGCAACAACAAAGATATATTCTCCTTACCAGAAGAGAACTGTTCAGTTAATAGATAAATTAACTATTCAATTAATTGCCATAAGGTACCATTCGCTCCCCCTACAAATCACTGTACTAGTGATGTCCACCTACCAACACATGCAGTTATCTGACATTAGGACCATATGCATCTGATCTACAGACAAATAGTTTCAGAGACCCAGCTTTATACAAGTCAGATGATAACTTTTAAAAACACCATTTAGAAATCTGAACTCTAGCTTCAGCAGACCAGCAGAGAGTCTTCTGAATAGCCCTTCAGTAGGATGCTGTTGACATCATAAGGATCCCAGGCTTGGCTTAATACTCACTGCCTCAAGTGCCAAACCCACCTTGGTCTATTCCACAGTGACCCAGACAGACACATTAAATGCAAGGCAAGTTCTAAACTCAGAGTGAAATAACCCAGTCCTGCTAACCAAGAAAAAAGCGTGCCAGCCAGGAATTTAGACCAAAAGGGAAAGAATCAGGAAAGGAGCTGCAAAACAGAAATGAAACTCCTGTCAAAAGTCAGAAAAAAGAAACTTTTCCTCCCAACTCCCTCAAGGAAAGACTCATTGTTTCATTACTTCATTCTGTAGCTCTGTTTGCATTGTATTTTACAGTGTTTAACAGTAATTCTCATCTTTCTACTTATATTTAAACTAAATGCTTCCCTCAGTTGTGTAGGCATAACCATCCAGAGTTTGACCCTGTGAAGAAAGTGCTGGACAATGCTTTTTTGGACTGTCAGGCAGTTATAGCCTTTTGGGACAGCACAGGCAGTACAGAGAAGTTTTCCCTACTACCAAAACCTTTCTGGATCACAAATTGAAGAAGCTGCTGTGCACAAAAGCTTCAGGACAGGAACTTCCGTTCTGCTGGTATGAAAGTAATTCTCTGCTCTCCACTCTTGTCTCAAAAAAATAGTCAGTTAATATGACAGTCCAAATATGCGATAAAAACCTTTCCATAAGAGACAAGATGGAAAAACTGGTTGCTTCAGGAGTTGGAACTGCTAAGATAAACACTTCTAAGATAAAATGCTCATGTGAGGCAAGAAGGAAGGACCCTTGCTAGTGGCACCATGGTTAGCTCTAACACCATCACATCATCTTGTCAGTGACAGACAACATTCAGAAGAGTAAACATACTTTCCCATTTCTGCAGACAGGACTTGTTTACGGTAACTACTTGTGCCTTTCTTAAAAATTGTAGCAGTAGCCTAGGTGCTGGCTGCTGAACTTTGAGAGGAAAGAACATGTCAAGCATCTCCACAGCTCTGCCATTCACTGAAGAGCCAAACCAGGCAACACCTCTTCAAACTAGTAAGTTGTTAGTGTGCAAGGTCTTCCGGGCTGTTCAAGTACAGTTCACATGCCTTCCAATAGCTCGGGAGTAGGATCACTACTGCTGAACTACCCAGAAATATTACTACATACTAGCATGAAAACTTGCTTTTGCATGAAAATCTGTTTACACAGGTCAGGCATACTTTCCATACTGAAGTGACAGATGTGGTTTGTATGATGTTCCCAGCAGAACCTCTCCTGCTGAGCTCTACAAGGATTCATAGAACAGAATCATTTAGTTTGGAAAAGACGTCTATAATCAAGTCCAACCATTAACCCAGCACTGCCAACTTCTCCACTAAACCATGTCCCTAAACACTGTATCTACACATCTTTTAAATGCCTCCAGGAATGGTGACTCAACCACTTTCCTGGGCAGCCTGTTCCAATACTTGGCAACAATTTCAGTGAAAAAAAATTTCTTAAGACCCAATCTAAGCCTCCCCTGGTGCAACTTTAGGCCATTTCCTTTTTTTGCTGTCACTTGTTACCTAAAAGAAAAGGCCAACCACCACCTGGCTACAACCTCCTTTCACGGAGCTGTAGAGAGCAATAAGGTCACCCTGAGCCTCCTTTTCTCCAGACTAAAAAACCCCAGTTCCCTCAGATGCTCCTCAGACTTGTGCTCAAGATCCTTCCTCAGCTTCACTGCCCTTCTCTGGACACACTTCAGCCCTTCAGTGTCTTTCTTGTAGCAAGGGGAAACATCTCTAAGCTGTCAGGTTGCTGCTATGAGGTCTGCAGTTTTATTATGTAGAATGGGAAGCAAGGACAGTGGCGTCTTCAAAAGAAGAAATATTTACAGGAATCTTGATGCTGCCCCAGACTGTTGATATGATACAAAATCCCTTTTCCACCAAAACACTTCCCTTCCTCCCCACAGTGTTCACATACATTTAACTCCCACACCCAAGCAGAAAGGTGTTAGTGACTGATGTTAATATAGGCTGCTCACTCTCAGGTTGACAGTTTTTTCACAACATTATGTACTATAGAACAGTTTCTTTTAGAGTTTACTTTCAAGTTGTAGAAAGGGCAATTCTAGCTACACTGAACTATTTTTCACTTTTGGTGAGGAGCTGCAGAATACTCATACTGCTTCCTTATTGCTAAAAGCAGGTATGCTTTCATTGGTTTTGGGGGAAATAAGTTTTGAGTATTTCCAGTTCTACAGTATTTCACTTCAAACACAAGTGAAGTTAACCAAAGCTATCCAAGCCCACTGGCTTGGATAGCTTTTAACTGCAAGGGGCTTGGTGACAATGAAGGTTCTCAGGTATCTTTTTTGGTATTTTCATACATGAGACATGTTCTGTCTAGGACTGACAGCATTCCATACAAGTAGCCATCTCTAGTCCAAATTCACACAGCATTCACTAGGTTAACTTTCCCTCCACCAGTTGCACTTCACTGGGGTTCTGAAAACGCTCAGCCAACTTTGTACTGCGATTTGTGCACTTCTCTAGTGGAAGCTAAAAAAATTTCTAATATACATATCAGTCTATTTTTGCTGTCTCCTCCCTGAAGGGAGCAGGATATCAGTCTTAATATAAGCAAATATGAGACCTTTGCACAATAAATCTTTGACACAGATAATTGGCAAGATTATTGCAGTCTCTCATCTTCCTTTTCAGGGCATGTTATTGAAAAAGTTATGGGAAAACATCTGCGGTTTTATCTGGATTCCTCAGATTTTCTGGATCTCTTTCTGTCTGGTCTGAGACCTGGCCTCAGTACAAACACATACTCAGGCTTACTGGTCGGACTTCTCACAGCGGACAAAGACCAAACTGACATTCTTAGTTGACAGACTTAAAGCAGGCTGTGATGCCAGGGTCCACATACAGCTTTGTGACTGCTTCAGACTATGAAGAGTAAGTAGCACTCACACCATCACCACATCTAGAAGAGTACACTGAGCTTCTGCAAAGGGCTAAGCAGTTTTCTTTATTCATGCATTCTATAGCTTAAGAGACTACTGGGCCAATTTCATCTGAATAAATTTGCTTTTCTGACCCAAATAATTGAGGTTCCTCTTCTCACTGGAGGATATTGCCCACCATCACAGCAGCCTGGACTGTGGCCAATAAGATGTTTCCAGAAAGAAGTGACATCACCAGAAAGGACCAAGAGAAGCAGGACTTGCTTTGTTACTGAATTGCACAACTGAAGGGTAGGCTCCTTACTGCTCATGTGATACTATACTGCTTGAGGGGATAGCAGGCAAGCATTGGCAGGGGACAAGGGAGATGAAGTATTAGTAATCACTTCTCCCCATTCACCTGCAGCCACCCATGCAAGAATTAGTCCATATATTTTTCCTCATCCAAAAAAAAAAAAAAACAGCAACAAATTATACACCCTCACTCTGCTCAAATGTAAGCCTCAGGAGAGCTCTAGTTACTATCACTATAACGTGCTGCATGCCCCAGTTGAGGTTGCTTTAAAAATAGGTAGATAGATGGCAATAATGAAGGCCTAGATTGTGGTGGTTGGCATGGACTGCCCAAAAAGCAGCTCAGAACTGTATAAATATTAGCAAGACTGCTCTCAGCAGTTGGTTCTGGCTGAGAAGGAGCCTGCTCTTGTGCAAAGGGCCTCTCTTCTCCTCTCCCCTGAGTTTGGGAACCTCTTTAAGCTGAAGAGTTACCCCAGGCACTAGCTGTCTTAGCAAACATTGCTAACTCCTAGTTTCACCTGAAAAAAATCTTGACATGCTGAATCAGATATCATTCCACTTTTTACAAGCTTTTTGGTCTATACCAGGAGGCAAGAGGTAATTGGAGGGGTAATCAACTTTAAGAAATTTAAGGAAATCCAGCTGTACAAACAGGAAGGGAAGAGTTAAGAAAAAATGATTTTATGCTGTTTGATAGGACTCCAGGCAGATACTAGGTCAGTTTAGGTCAACTGTGACCCAAGAAAAAAATATCTGGGCTTAAGAACTTGAAGTGACAGTTTCATTAAAATTGGTTTAATGGGTACATGAGAAATGGCTGTGTGTCTGGCCTTGCTATAAGGTTTCCTGGACCTTAAAGATGTAGGCACCAGTAAAGATTCCAGACTGAATCAAGTTGCTTATCCTTGCCAATCCTGATTTTTTCTCGTTTCTCCACTCAAATCTTCTTATAACTAGACACTGCCCTTTTCTCTCTCTTACTTGCTCACACTTTGTCTTTGCTTCTTTCTAATTCCAATTCTTTTAAGATTCAGAGAGATCTTACACATTTCATCTGCTCTCTTTCAGTGGCTAATTGGAAAACATAGAAACCTTTGAGGAAACTATTAAAATCAAGAAGAGTCATCTCTGATCCTTCCAGCTGAAGTCTGCCAGCTCTCACACAGAAACAGCACTCTGTACCTGACTCTGGAAAGACATTTTTCCCCTAGCAATTACATTAACATCTTACATATACAAATATTGTTACCAGCTCCTGCACCAAGCATCTTCTCCCCAGGTTTATTTGCATGCCAGGCTGCCAGTTGACTTCTATTCCTCATCATTGTTCTAGGTCCTCCATGTTCATCTGAACTTCTGCAGTTTCCTAGGCCTTTCTCTCTTCCTAGTTACAGTTACAAATGAAACAATTTCACTAGACAGCTTCTCATTTAGAATTCAAGTAGAAGGAGGAAGTTATTAACCAGTCCCTCAAAAACCCTAACTATACTCAATAATTCAGCTCTGTCACTGGATACTATTTTGATCCCCAACCCTCTGTTACTGGTTACAGCTCAAGTACCACCATATTCCTTTGTTTTCCAGGACTTCTGACTCCAGACTACAGAGAAATAAGTCAGTTCAGTGTTGGTGTGTTTTTGATCAATTAAGCCAGATGACAAATTTTACATCTTAATCAGAGATTTTATTCCTATTCGTCTTCAGCAAGAGAGAAAGGTAAGTGTAGCTTAGTTTCCTATTACTAACAAGCCCCTGGATGACACAGGTGTTGGCCACAGGGCAGTGAATCAGTAGCTTCATTTCTTGCAAAGATTTTTAGAAGCACCCCACTACAGTAACACCCAGATATCAAGACAGTGTCAAGAAAGCATGAGCATTACCCAAAATAAAAGCAGAATGGAAAAGAACATGAAAAAAAATTGCAAACTTGAATTATCCTTGAGAAAATACAAACCACTGGAAAACAGCATTAAGCTGTCCTGCAGAGACTTCACTCTCTGAATTCAGTTGGCTTCATCCTGTGTCACCAGAGCCTGCTAAGAGCACAAGTACATTAGGGCTCACACAGGACTAGGATTTACTGCAATTTCCACGTCTGTCCGTGAAGGCTCAGCCAAGAAGCTTCCTTCTTCCCTCTCCCTCTCTCACTGGAATTCCCTCATTAGTAAGCAGAGCCCAACACAAACTGCTTAGAAAAAAGTTTGCAAGAAAATTTAGTCATCACTAACCCCTAGGTAAAAGGGAGGGAACACTTTAGGAGGTAAAACCAGAGCCAGAATTTGAACATTTGTGAGCAAGGTGTAGGGGAGGAAAGTCTGAAGTTTGCACGCAAAGAGGTTGACAGCAGCTTTTGGCTGCAATACAGATTTACATCCCTTGCTTTTTTCACCATTCTCCATGCTTATACCCAGAAGTAGATTTCATTACAGAGTGTGAGGAGTGCATCAGAGAGGTATCTTCATCTGAGGATTCTTCTTAAAATGGAATCACCTAAAGTCCTCTAAATTAGATAAACCCCAGGTTTGTACTCAACAAATGGACTATTTCTGAGTTAACTCTCATGAGAAAGCCTGAAGCAGAACCTGCATATATCCTTGAGCATACAGAGAAGCTTTTACAGAAGTGCCAGAAGGTAAGTATGAATCCTTAAAAGCCTGTTACTGAATGAATTGCTAAAGAGCACAAAGCAAAGCTGGAGTGCCTGGTCACCCCAAAAAACAGGTCACCTTGTGATAACACTTACCCCAAACAATTTTCTTCAAGTCAGTCCTCTGAACAGGCATGCTCTGAAGATGTGTAATGCTTCAGGTGACTAAGTACTAATAAAAAGAGGCTTAGCTTGAACTGGGAAGAGATCAAACGAAGGAATGAAAACAGCATCCTCACAGAAACTCAGTATAATGTGAATTTAGAGATGAGATTTTTGTTAGAAGATGATTACTGTTGCTTTCCCAGGAAAGTTCAAGGACCTGACAATTCTGTGAAATGGCAGCAGCTCTTATTTTTGCATTTTTATACACAAAAGAGCTTTTGCCCAGCATTTATGTCAACTCAAAGAGGCAGAAATAGTGTACTTTCACCAAAAGAGCACTCTGCAAGGATAAAGCTAGAAGACTCCTTTTTAGCTCAAAACCAGGAGATTGCTCTTATAGGAGGATGCATAAATCACCTGGCCTTGGCAACACTTTAAAATTAGCATAATTTGGGTAGCAATTAACCTGAATTATTGGTCAAATTTATTAGACACATAATAAGTACATATGAAAGACAACCCCATTCTATCCTTTACTCATCTTTTTTCTACAAGGATAAGTCATCTTTAGCAGCAGAGGCAGCCCACGACAAACATTATTTTCAGACAAAATTCTTCCCACTAGTATTACATAGTTCAGGCAGAAAGAGATTCTTACTGGTCTGGAGTAGCACTATTTCTCATAGCAGTGCCACATGATAGATTCATAACTAGATACTGGAACTGCCCATCTTCTTCTCAGTACTTAGCCAGGATTCCTCAAAACAGGGACTGAACATTCATAGCAAATGTCCAAATGGACTTATGCCATAATGGATTAATGCAGGCAATCTATAATTAGGGACCTGCCTGGCAGGTTCATTCCAGTTAGCTTGTTGACTTAAGACTTGTCACCTTGTCCCTGAGCATCTCACTCCATTTTCTACTTAAAATAATTTCCCCAGCATAGCAGTATTTTCTGATAAAGTTTACCCCTTTCAGGATTACACCAATCATTCTTCTCCCCATGAGCACCACGAATCAGATATTCTTCCACCTCTTTGATCAGCACCAGCACCACAATCATGAAAACACTGCTTTTCACATTCATACAGTCTAGTTTCACTAACTGGAATAGGGGATGCTGGAGCCACAGTAAACTGTCTCCCACAAATATATACCACACTTCCACTGCAGAAATACCACTTAAGGTCTGTTTTGAGGTACCTAGATGTTGCGGTGCATGATTAAGGTTTATAAGCACTTGATAAGCTCCTACAATAACTTTTTTCACAGATGTTCTGATTACTCAGTTATGTATTACTATTACCTTTATGCAATGTCTATGGATGCAAAGGATATTTCTCCAAATGCAGAAGTTACTTTCATTTTTGTAGAGTGAGATATCAAAGAATTAAACCAGTAGTCAGAAGACAGTAGGTAGTTGAATGGGACAATTTCCTAAGCTTCTTGTTGCTGTGTGCCTTTTTAATAAAGGAATCAGCCTGAGGTTTTTTACAACAGCTTGTTTGTGATAGAACTTATTTTTACAGTCATCATGAGCAGAACCATTCACTAACCTCTAGAATTCCTTCCACCATCTAAGCTGTCTGCACTGGGTTCAGGTGCTGGAAGAATATTTGTGTCCTAACCACGTGGAATTGGGATTCTCAAGTCCACTGACCTCTTCAGCTTGCTAAGTTTAAGTTCTCCTTCCCAAGAAGAGTGGAGAAATGTTGCCTGAGAACAGTAAGTTATTTATTCTTAACGAAATTAAGCTGTTAATAAATCAGAAACACCAGAGAAATCCTGTAACTTTTTACTGTCTTAAGAACTGTTTTACATGGTGATAATATGCAGCACCAACTTGGCACCCAAGCCTAAAACAGCAAGGAGCTTCAACTCAGCATTAAAGGAAAAAGTATCATACCTGCAAAGAGAACTTGCAGCAAAAACAGACTGAACATCAGGAAAGATACTGGAAGAGATTTAAAGGACAGCAGGCAAAATGGCAAAGGAAGGGGTCAAATGGAACCTCAGTAAAAGAGTCACAGAATTCAACTACGAAGATCTTTACAAAGACTGTATGAGGTTTTCCAAACAATGCCCACTGCAAAGGGTTTTTTAACAACTCATCTTTAGCCAACCCAAATATGGTTTATCAGCAGGGATCTCTATCTCCTTGAGCCTCAGTCCAAGGCCTTGTCCACAATCTTTTAAGATTTAGCCTCCTGCACTTTACAATAAAGAGAAAACAAGGCCAAAAATAAGCCTTTTTCCTTCTGAGATGTTTTAGAAGCCATGAGGATAGCACATGCAGTGCCAAGGCAGCTCACAGATAGTATCTCTCTTCTAGCTCTTAACTTCTTCCTCTCTGTAGGAATTCTTACAAAGCAAGCATGTCCTTCTCCAGCAGATCAATACATCAATTAGCATAAATTCTGTTTCAGATACTTAATGTCTATAAATAGATAGCCCAAATAACTGAGGATTACAGAAAGCAGTGAGAGACTACTGCCATCTCAGACATAATAACTTGTCAGAACTCTTCAGCTGGTAGCCCACAAGCTGCATCATCCAGACAAGATGGCCAAGTCATCTCCTGCCACTCAGCAAGCCTACTCCTTGCACTGAGGCTCTGTGGTGTGGAGGGGAAGGGCAAGCTCTACAATATGAGCCTGTCCCTTGACCAACCAGCACCTCTGAGTGAGTGAGCATTGCTGTATACTCATGCAATGGAAATTGTGCTCTCAGTAACATCCTCCAGAAGAAACAGAGAAGGACAGACATCTGTGCTTCCACTCCAAGGCACTGCCATTTCAGAGGCTGCAAACCAGTCTCAAGGTACCAGTGTGGGATTGCCAGTGTGGGATAAAGCAATCAAAGCTTTATGCACCAGATATGCTCCCCTTCTCATTCTTCTCACCCTCAAGCCTGTCTCCCTTTTCCAATAGCCAGTGGCTTCAGTAGATACTAATCCTCCAGTTCTCTCAGACACCAGCCTTCACCCCCTGACATACATTTCTAGCCTGTCTGCACAAAAATCTTCATTTTCTCTCTAAATTACAAAGGACCATGCTTACTTACATCAGCATCTTTATCAAGTTCAGATTTATTAGAAAGCATGAGATGCTTTTGTGATTATGTGGAGGAGCAGTTTTTCCTATGAAGAACATTCCCACTCCTAAATTTGAAGTGAGGACAAACCACACCCTCTAGTATATCTCATTCCAAGTTTTACCAGACAGCAGGAATGAGACTGGAAGAGTTTCTCCTCTATAGTTCCCAAGCCAGCACAGCCTAAACATTTCTGGCTCTTGTTTGAGCTTTCAGGCAGGAATTCTCTTAGGTACTGTGCATCACTTGAACAAGAATAATTTGAGGTCCTACTTAGGAGCGGGAACGACTAGGATCCCATCAAATGCAACAGGATACGTACTTGGCTGCCTCTTATGAAATAAAGAAGACTTGTAAAAAAACAGTTTTAAACATCCCTCATTAACTGGAAATTGCATTAGACATTGCCAAACAGCTGTTTAATGGCAATATATTATATGCATGTTGTGCAGCTTCAGAGGTTTTGCACCTCTAAGACTTCTTTTATCTCTGGACTACAGCATATTTACTAGGAAAAGGGCTCTGACACATACCTGTAAGGCAGGCATTATCCCATTCTAGGTGAAAAGCTTTAGAGATGGTAACTCACTCAAATTCACAAAACAAGCTAGTAGAAAAGATAAAAGAGAGCACAATCTACCACCATTCTTCAGGCATTTAGTGCCTGGAAAGCTATTCTCCCTCAGCCTCCAGTCATGCTCATAGTTACTCCCCAAAAGCACATCCAAGAAAAGAGTAGATAATACAGAACTGTGGTCAGGTGTAGCATGTTGTTAACTCCTTACACCTCAGATCTCTTTCCTCCTACCTCTGAGAAATTACAGCTGTGGCTTCATTTAGTGCAGTGTTTGAACTATAGGGAAACACTTGCTAATTCAGCCTGAGTGTCTAACACAGGAAATAAGAGGATAACACTGGACAGCAGGGAATGAAGCAGTGCTATTGCTTTAACTTAACCAGTACAGCCAACATCCTTCAAGAGGGAGGGTTAACCAAAAACCTAGCACTGTTCTCTTATACTCCCACATGAGTATTGCACTGTGGACAAGACAGATTATCACTGTGTGCTGTCCTCAATTTTTTATCTGTCAAGGAAAGGTTAGGTAGAAATATGCAAAAAGGAACCAAAGGTACCAAAGCTAGAGTCACTCCAGTTGGGTGACTATGTGGCATGCTTATTTTGGAGTTACTTGACTTGTTTGGGCTTTTAAAGAGGTTACATATGTAATAATCTAAATACAAGAATTAAACTGCATAGATCCAAGTCTCAAATTCCACTTAAGAGTAACGCACCAGAATTTGTTATAAAACTAACTTATAATTTCATTAGTAGTTTACCCAAAAACCATAAATACTGACTCTCATTAGCAGAGGGAAGTTATTCCTTTACTGAGCTGCAACAGCCTACTTGCCCTTCTAACAACAGTTGGTACCTTCCCCATCAAAGAGACTGCTCAAAACTAGAAATTCAACACTATCCTGATGCTCCATTTTAACAAAGGGACTTAGAGCATCCTTGTAACACTCTGGAGCTTTCCATCACATTTGACATGTTTACTCATTGTTTGAAAGACTTGGAAATCCTCTTAAGTTACCTAATCACATCCTCTGTCAAGTTAAAGATACTTGACATTCCTGCCTTCTCTTTCCCACCTTTGGGGCAAACTAAGTGTAAATAGGGCACCAATAGAACTACAACAGAGCCAAGTACCATTTAGGATCTCAAAGGAATACCCTTTGAGGTTAGCACAACACAGAAGATCCAGGTGCTGTCCTTTCCTATCGCCTAACTAACCTGCGGGATAGAAAGCATTGGGAGAGACAGTGAAGGATGAGTTTGGTTTTGCTTCCAGTGATGGCACTTCCACTCAGCTCTAAGCCTAGAAACACATAGTAGCTCCTCTGCAAAAGAAAAAAAGAAACAGTTATCCATTTAACTAGCAACAGAAATAGAGCAACGCATCCCAAAACAAGCAATGGGGAAGCACATTCAAAAAGGTGAAGACCTCCTTCAAATTCTCTAATCTAAAAGGGGCAGACAAGAGCAAAAAAGTACCCAGTCTGATGTGGCATTTAATTCTCAAGATGGCTCACAACTTGCGTAAGTTCTTCCTGAAAACTTTCAGGGTGATTCCTTTGGATTGTTCCCACTGTACAAATTTGTGGCACAATATACACACTGTTGACAATCCAGCTTAGTATACTTATGCAGGAAGAGAAGATCAAGTAGGAGTACTGTTGACATCATTCCCTTTCACAAAGAAATCCACTCAGCTGCTGACAAGCCCAGAGTTAAAAATATCACATCAGGCATGTACCTTCGTGGGAGACCAGCAGTTATAGGCTTTGGCAGATGCACCCAAGCCAACTGTTCAAAGAGGCTACAGAAGTTGCATGCCTGCTTTAGGAACTGTTTTGCCATCTCAGAATTGCTCTTCCCCATCCAGCCAAGGAATGTCCACCAAGTTCAGTATCAAACAGGGCTGGTGGGATAAATGCAGCCACACAACCATAATCAAGTGTAGTATCCATGATAAAACCAGAAGCTGAACAGTTCCAATTCAACACTTAATTACTGGAGCAAAGATCTGCTGAAAGAGTGATTGAGAGCCGCCTTAAAGGATTTTCTCACCTCCTAAATTCAGTTACTAGACTTGAGCAGAAGTCTGACTAGTTTCTATCTTCAGCTATTTCTTATTTGGACAAGCCCACGTGGTACAGACTGACACAGTAGTCAGCATCTGCTTCAGCTCCTCAGTCGTCCAGCCCCGTTGGTGCAGAAGTACTACATGGCAAGTTAACTTTATAACTAGGAAAAGCAAAGCTACAGTAGGCTTGTTAGGAAGAAGAGACACCACACTGAGTTGGTTCAACAACTTTATTCTCTTACTCCTTAAGCAAACAAATCACTGAACAGAAAAAATAAGCATTAGGTGTGTATTTTGGCAATTAGACCCACTGTATTAGTATAGGACAAGGTACCCTTAAAACAATGCTCTTACCAAGTAATTTACTTTGTTGAAGAGTAAAGATCCTAGTGAATTTAAATCCTTCAATTATTGGTACAAAGCCTTAACACACTGGGGAAGCATCACTTCAAAGAACACAATCTAAAGAGGAAATACAAGTCTTACTGCATTTTAGGCTCAGTTTTTTACTATGTCAAAGATATTTAGGAATTGTCCAACTTAAAACAACTTGAGCAAATTACCAGAACAGATGTCCTCCCAACCCAAAAACACACTCAGATGGGACTTGAGACTGTCTTCAAATGCATAAAACAATTTTTGTTCATTCAACGCTATCATCCAGCTACACCTTCCACTTGTCTTTTTTAGTTGCTTCCAGAGGCAATTACTCAATTTCCAGTTCAGAGCACTTTATAACTAAGCATGCAAGAAGGCCATCGCTGAGATACCTTATCAGTCTGCTGCACACCAATGCCTACACCTCTAAATGGCACAAATGGTCAATTAATTATATTATTGGTCAGGCAGTTTATTCAAGTGGAATTAAAGCATCTAATTAACTTTCACCAACAGTATGCTGAATGAAAGTTGAACTAAAACATCATTACTAGAAGCCACAGAAAATTTAAAGAATAGATTTAAAGGCAGAGTCTTGCAAGCAGTTTTGATCTTGGAAAGTCAAGGTACATACCAGTTTTCCTTCTTGGTAGTAACCAAGTACAGATAGTCAATTATGCAACCAAACACTTTTTAACCTTCTAAAGCCACACAAACACTGAATAGCCTAAATGTTATTCTTCAAAAGAACAAGAAAATGTTAAAGAGCACACAGGCAACAGCATTCAAAGCTAAGCAGTTCCTTTAGGGGATTAACCTAAAGGTTAAGAGAGCGCACCTGTAGCTAACTTGCACATTCAGACCTCCAACTGCTCCAAGTTCCCAAGCCTGTACAGTCTTCCATGGCACTGTAAATAAAGTGATGTGCATTTTATCTACACGCTTTGAGGTAAAACAGGTTTTACCACACTGCTGATGCAGTTCTGCACTGTGTGATTCTGAAATTCTGTCTTGGCTAGCTTTCCATTTAACCATCGAAGTATCTGATTCTTTGCTTAAACCTCCAGGCTCTTAGAGAAGGGAATGCTGCCACTCTTCCACAGTGGGGTCCTCTCAGAAAGGGTTTATTCTCAGTCTAAAAAGGTGTGAGTACCCCTAGCTCTTGCTTCTGGATGGCATCCCATAATATTTAATAATTCAACCTGGGAAGTGTTTCCTGGATGATTTCCATTGCTCCTGCCCACATCTCTCTCCCATCGCACATCACACAGCTGTGTGCTCAGCACACGCCCTACAGCTCCTGGCCCTGCCGAGCAGCCGGCCCGGGGCTGGCGCTCCGGGTCACAAGGCAGCCACTCCCTGCACAGCCAGGGCCACGAGAGGGCAGGATTCCGGGCCCTCTGGGACACACCTGGCCTTCTGCTTTATAGGGAACTCGGACTTCCCTATCAGCTCCCTCGCCACAGGGATCACATCACCATTGGATTCTCATTGCCTAGAACCACATGAAAAACATCCTACGGTTATCATAACTGCCTCCATGCGGGATTTCAGCCTTTAGCTTACATCAGCCAATTCACCTAATCAAGCCAGAAATCAACCCATATATTCCCACTCTGACACACCCCTGTGTACATTGGATTTTGCCATCTCATTTCAAGTTCTTTGGTAATTTAGACAACAGAAAGGATTTCTGAGCATTCTCTGCCTCATATGCAGACAGCAACAATATCTTCTTTCTTTCCAGGCTAAATTCAACATTGCTACAAATTCCAGATCTACTTCCCTCATTTCCATCAAGGGCCTTGTTCACATTTGCAGACAATATTTTAACATACTGTGTTTACAAGACACCCAGGACAGATTTCCACTTTCCCATGCTGCAAACCTAAACAAGAAGAACTGAAGGGAACTGACAATCCTCTATTCACATTTAACAAGCAACAGATGAACAGAGAAGCCCTGCACTGACCAGAATCAACTCACTATTCTATTTTGAGGAAGTACTTAAATATTGGACAATGGAAAATAAAAAGCAGCTGTCAAGAGCTTTGCGCAGGTTGACCATAGGACTTAACAATAGCAGAGAGAATGTAGATGTTAAGAGCCTAAATCAATAGCATGCCCTAGCTAGGCTAGACCTAGTACATCACACCTGAGGGCTTGCCTTCCTTTCCCTATTCAGACAAAGACTTTTCAGGGTACGTATGGGGCAAAAGCCATCCACCAATACCTCTTGAAAATTCAGTTCCTGGTGCACTGTGGATAACTCTTCCATGTTCTGAGGAGCCACATCATCCCCTCAAGTGCTGCTCAACATTCAATTTGAAACCAGCTTGCCCAGGGCAGTACATGACAGTGTCATAACCAGTGTGATATAATCCCACTGTGCTGTTCACTAAGTGGAATGACCAGGTATGCCAGTTCAAAGCACCTCCAGGTCATAACACAGCTTCATGAAGTCCAGGCAATACTCTTTATCAGATCATAGATATGTCTTCTACAGTTGCTGGCAAAGGTGGGCATCCTTGCAGAGTTCAAAAGTACATATAAACGATCTGGGTCTACCCACCAACCACTATACTAGGTCTGCAGGGAAAGCTTCCAAACAAGTGGCAGGATAAAACTAATTATAATGACGAGGCTGGGACATACAAGTCACCCCAGCCAAGTCAGCCAAGACATCCTTAACTAGTCTCACATTGCACTGGTCTTCATCCCTGCACATTAGCAAAGTAATCGGCCCTTGCTTTGAGACATAGACCCTATTCATGGGGGAGGAGGGGATAAATCCTCTCTATTCAACAAGTTCCACATAAAGACTTAGCCTACTCCAAAAGGCTAAAGAAATTTGTCTTACACTTTGCAGGAAGTAAAGTTACTTCTCATGCATTTAACACGTGGCTGGAACATCATAACAGAACACCAACTTTTAACACAAATCTGGGTGGATGAGGGGTCTACTGTGATTTTAGAAGACATTAACATTTGTTACTATTCTCAGCTATCAACTCATGGTGAGTATACACAAATTCTTTTTTCTCTAAGGAGCCAGCATGAAGAACTTTGTATTACAAACAGAAAAAAAAAATGGAACTCATTACTCTGAATAGGGGGTAAGAAGCATAGTTGTATCAGTATAGCTCCTAAGAGTACAGGAAAGGAAAGCAGTGTTTTATCTTTTACTTGTAGCAGAACCTTAGAGCTCTAAATCCTTTTTCCACAACAGTTATATAATAGGACAGCACTAAAGTTCATAACTAGCACTTCCAGACTTCAGCTGGTGCCCTTAACTGTTCCTAAGTCACACCATCTCCTCTTGCTTAGAGCCAAATACCAAGTACTATCACTGAACCAACATCTCTAATCCAGTGATGCACAAGCATATGAATGGTGGGATGAGTTAATAAACCAGTCTTTGAAAGCAAAAAAGAAGCTGGGTTTCTGAAACAGGAGAAATGCACCTACTGTCGTTGAGTGTCCAGTCTCTCAAAGATAACAGCTGCAAACAGCCATGGACTTTTTAATTACTGTGCTTTTAGAAGATATTTCAAAAGTTAACTTTATTTAATTCACTAATTTGTGGCACAGAAGGAACACCTGAAGCACTTCCAAGTGTTTTAAATTACCTGATAACTAGAGGTGCTAAGCCAGTAGAAACAAAGAGCCCATTTTCAGCATGGTCCATCCCTACAGCCAGCACAGGCTGGCTGTCAGCAACTGCAGTATCATAGTAAGAGCTCTATGCTCTAAAAGCTGCTCCACTTCCACAATATATGTCAGCACTTCAACCAGGAAGTGACCATCTTCAGTAGCTGTTCTTCATCCAGACTTGACCACCAAGACAAGTGACTAAATCCAACTCCAGCCACACAACCAGTAGACAAAATTGGTCAGTCCAGCCACAATTACAGCTGTGGCTGTAACTCACAGCAGGCGAAAGCGAAATATTCAAAAAACAACACAGCCAGGGATCAGAAAACATGCCTGGACATGAACTTGGAAACACAGACCACAGAATGGATGCAGCATAAATGATTGTTTATGGGCAGAAAAATGACCTGGAAACAGGAGGCTGTTACAGCTTGAGAGTACACAACTAAACTTGTTGCCTGTTGCACTTAAATGCCAACAATCTTAACTCAGGCAGTGGTACTTCTATAGCTAGGATTTTTTTTTTTTAATTAGTACGTTTTACTTGAAGTTTGTACTTCCTACTATATCCTGCCAAAAGGACACACGCAATGCAAGTAAAGTAACAGAGTTTCATTGGTGCTTTAAAGTGTAAGGTCAGTGTTCATGAATTACTATAAGTGGCTTAGTCTTCATGGGGCTTTAAGAAACTATTTGGTAAATGCTTAAACCCTCAGATTAAAATGCTAGGAGTTGTCAGGTTCTGGAAACTTAAAAACATTTATTCCTATCCTGTTTGGAAATTGTTGGTGACCAAAATTACTAGCTTCTATACATTTCCCAGGTCAAAGTTTGTCAGGCGATGCAATATTTGGCAGAACTTCTTCAGAATTTTTCAGTACTAGGACCAATCATAGAACTTACTATTAACTGTGTGGTTTCTTCCCTTCCAAACTGGGAAGGTGAAAAGCCAGTCCCTACATTAGGATGCGACAGCCCTGCCATACCAAAATTTTCAGAGGTTCTTTATGGAGCCAGAAATCAATAGCATGTAGGTGCTTGAATTCATTTGGGATTTAGCAGTCAACTCACTGCCAGAGAACCTGCATCTATATGCCATGACCTGAAACACCTGTAGTGTGTAGAAGCTAGAACCCCAAAGAATTTCAAGGTGATCAGGCTTTCCCCTTCCTTGCTTATGAAAGTCACCCCCCATAAGTCACACACATGCCTGCAAAGCAGCTGTTTGCAAACTGTACAGAACTGCAGTGCTCTGGAGGTAAAGGCACTCATATGGAAAAAACAGAGTAACACAATCAACCTGAAATCTACATTCATATAGGAACAGAACTTGAAAGTACTCAGTTAATTTGAGGCTGCAACTTAAAAAATTAAAAACACAGAGTAGAACTTAGGCTAGACTACATCTTCTCTGATATTGCTTAGGTGTACTGTCACCTTCCACGGCAAAACCACATGGAGCCTCCCATGTCCACACTGCCCTGACAAGGATTGAAATAGGTGACTTCAAGGCACAGCCAGTTTGACTGACGTGTGAACTCCATGTTGGCAGTACTTTCAGAAGCATGGCAAAAGTATTGCTAACTCTGCTGGGAGCTTTGCAATCCAAGGCAGCACTGGAGAAGCAGCAATTCTGCCTCACAGCGTAGAAGAACCTTGTCTGACCAGCTTTATTGGGTTTACATGGTAATGTTTTGGTAGCAGCTGCAGAGGTAGTCTCTGTGAGAAGTCAGGGCTAGGTAGCCCTGTGCTGCAACCAGCCCACTGCTGGTTCCATATCACACCCACTGCAGGCCAGTGACCAACCCACCAGCCAGGCTGACAGTGCCTCTGAAAGCAAACTTAAAGGGCAAAATGTCACATGGCATGGTGAGCAGGGTGGAAAGTGAGAAGCCACAGCACAATCAAGATTAGTAAAGGAGGTGCTCTAGATACCACAACAGACATTCCTCAGCAGCCCACAGAAAAAAAACATGGAGGAGCAGGTATTACCCTGCAGCCTGGAAAGAATGCCACAGCAGAGAAGGTCAACTATTTCTGAACAAAGCTGCAGCCCATAGAGAGGCCATGATGGAGTAGATTTTTTCTGGAAGATTGAAGTCAAAGAAAAACCCATGCTGGAGCATAGTAAGAAGTGAGGAGGGGTCTGGCAGCTGGGCAAGGTCAACCAACCACACAAGCAAGGACAAAAGCAGAAACATTTCCAGTTTGCAGATTCTAGGCACAATCCTCATACTCCAGTCATGAACAGCCCATGCTGTTTGGTCCTGTGGATAACTTGGTGCTTGCTCATCATTAGTGGTACTGTAGCATCAGTGAGGCTTAAGAAATGCAGGGATGGTCTGAAATCTAAAAAGGCCACTTTCCCCAGCAAAAGTGAATAAACCAGTAAATAAATCAACCAAGGGAAGGAATGGGGAACTAAGTGAATGCAAGTGATTAATTACAGTTCTGTTTGTCATTGTCTGACACCAACTCAGAGATTTTGAGCTATCCTATCTTTCCAGAACTGTCGACCCTTTCTAGCCCAAGAGCTTATATTGCAACAACCGAAGTGGATTGATTACAAGCTTCAGCTGAGACAGACACTTACCAGATATTCATTCAGCCCTTTGTAATTGTCTCTTTAGTATCTTGTAGTGTTAGTTGAATCACTGCCATTTGAGCTTTAAAGTGGAATGACTTTATAATCTTACTCAATTTCCACAAAAAATTTCTCCAAACAGGAATCACATTTGAAGGGAAGCCTCCTACAAAGTCAAGCTCACTGTCTGAAAGCAGTAGGTCCAACTAAAACTGTTCAAGCAGACTCTGCATACAGCACTAGATATAACATAGATGCTGCCCTACAATACATCTAGAAAGATTTCCCAAGAGTCAGCTGTTCATTCAAATAATCCCCAACTGAGAGCAAGATGTCACTGGGTACCATCAACTTCCTCCCCAAAGAATACCTAGGATAGAGGCATGTCACTCCCTAAAGTAAGGGGAAGCTTCCTGGTGCTTTTCCTTCATTTCAGGGATCTGAAGCTGTAAGCCAAGTGCTCAAGATAAATAAGAAGCCAGGACAGCAGCTTAATGTGAGTGTCAGTTAAAGAGCTGATAGTGCAGCAGCTGCTTCATCAGACAAAACAAGGTCAGAGCTGGGGAAATTGAAAGAAAGTATTCCCTGCTCTTTGGGTAAAAAACACTTCCTCAAACTCTCTGTCCCTTGGCTATTTTAAGAGGTTTCCTCTATTCAAATCCATAAAATCCTGATTGCAATTTAGTATAGGTCATCAACTAAACAAGCTTCATCAGCTGTCAGCATTTACAAATGCTGCCTTCACTTAGTATCTTGTTGAATCCAGTTGTGACTACATTCAGATGTTTTGTATAAACAATGCCTAGCACTAGTGTCAATCACCTCACAATAAAACAGATGCCAAGAGAGTCTTGTATTTTTACATCAACATCTGCTAGTGAAACAAAAGCCACTAGCAAGTCCCACTAAAGCAATTTTAGATAAGTACAGTTCTACCCATCTGAACACTGGCATGAGATTTAACAAGATTATCTCTTCTCATTTGATCCTAATTGGTTGCCTTAGGAAATGCATGGATATGCGTGAACATCAGTCTACCATACACTGAAGAACTGACATGCTTGGCTTAGGCTGTTCGTGGTAATCCCTAGGTTTGCTTTCTAATAAATACTAACCAGAGACAAGCCAAAGATAACACCCTATTTTGTCCTCTTAATCTGAGGTGACCTCATCAAGTCTATAATCAGCCTTCTGGCACTTCCTGAATACAAGTGCTTATATTGTCCACAGTTTCATGCAAGGTAAAACAAAGAAAGTGAAAGTCATTTTTAGCATTTGCTCTGACATGCAACACTTAATCGTTGCCCTGAAAGGCTGGTTATACCTTTACAAGTGAGTTTATCAATGCTGAACAAACTGAAGGAAAACATGTCAAGTGGAATATATATGTAGTTTAACTTGATTTACTTGCCCCAGTGATTCCAAAGAAAAGCATGAATTCCTGAAATTGGACACACCTTTACCAGGAGGAAGGCTTCAGGCAGAGTTCAGCAAAAACTACCAAGTTCAGAATTGTTCTCCCACTCCCATTGTCCTGTCTGAACAGAGGCACACCCAGAGAGTATATGTCCTAGAGGGAATGAAGCAGATTTGACAGGAGTCTAGACAAAGGAAAAGCTAGTCAGAAGCTATTCTGCAGGTGACACTATTAATGGGCAGGCTAACTTGGAAGTAGTTATAATAGAGGCTTTCCACTTAAGGTCAGATGTGGAAATTTCCTTACCAAAAGAGCTGCATGGGATACCTGAGAAAGTTTGAAGTTTAACAGGAAAAACACTATGGTAAGATACCTACCTTTTTTAAACATGGGGGGAAAAAAAGAGCTATGCCTCTGTACCTCATTATTCTTTGCTATAGACAAAAACTAGATTAGAGCTGAAGTTAAACTTTTTATTTGGGACTATCATTCACTTACGAGCACACTGTTGCTTGATTTTTTTTTTAATCAAACCTTTCTCTTCATATTGCATGAGGTTCTACTACTGAACTCTTCCCAATTCTGGGACTTCAGCAGGAGCCAGGGAAAAAGTCCCTCGATTATGGGAAGCAACTGTAGAAACATTTTTGATTTTGTCTGCCAACAGAACTAGAAGGAAAACTTGAAGACTTTTAGGTAAATTCTTAGAGTTCCAACAGGAAACTTAGAATCTTAGCTTGCTTATGACACTAGCTATTCATGCTAGATCCAGTTCTCAAATCTTCAGGCTCAAAATGACTTGTCATACAGTTGGGTCAAATCCAGAAATGTTGAGGGACAGGTTTTAGAAACGCTTAATTTTATTCAAATGTGGTAAATTTTTTTCCTTCCACTCAGTTCCAGTACCAAAAAACCCTAGTGTTCTAGAAGATATACTGCACTTTTCTTAAGTTAATTATGCAGGCAAAACTCAATTTGGAAGTTGGGACTGACTTTTTTTTTAAATTACTTTCATGCAAGAACCACATACACATGAACCAGGATAGCTTCATCCTCCTAGGATAAAAGATAACAGCTACACATCATGCCTGTTTACACACCAACAGATATTACAAAACAGTGCAGGTGAGTTAGGATGCTTCATCCTATGTGTGCGTTCAAATCCAGATTAGAAATCTGCAAAACATACACTGCAGTATGCTAATGAGCAACAGCGAATTTCAGCTCCAATGCTGCTGCCAAACTGCTTCAGGTGAAGAAGCACTTTCGTGGTGAAGAAAAGCTCAACTGCTCCTCTCAACTCAGCTAGTTTGGAACTCCTTTAGGTATCTATTGTTCACAATAAAAATCCTGAAATTTATATAGTCACACTGATAACTGAAGATGATGACAAGAAAAGCCAAAATTTCACACTGATTGCTTTCCACTCTCTGTCCTATCCACCCTTAAGAGACACCCTATTTTAGTAACAAAATGGCAAATGTTTACCTTGTTCAGTTATTTAAAGCTCTATCAGCCACCTTAAATTTAATACTGATTTTTCAGGTATACAGAACTAATAGGTGAGCTGGGAAGTTCAGGAGGGCAGAGCACAATTTTTTGCTACTAATACACTTAATTACTTCAGGGGAACTGACAAGAGGACAAAACCTGACAGCCTTGGAAAACTTAAGTCTTCAACAGCTACAACTAGTAACATCCAGATTACTTCAGAGCCAACTAGACTACCTCAATGTAAGAGTCCTTAATTTAGAAAAAGAAAACCACCACCAAGTTGAAGCATAAAGCACTTTCTTAGTTCACTGTGAAGAGAGCTCTCAGCTCCCTGGAAGCTCCTGAAGATGAGCACCCAAAACAAAAAATTTGGGCTGACATACTTCCCTCTACTTCTAGACAATGGATTTAATCACTAATATGCTACCACCAGCAAAATATGTTCATTTCGTAAAAGTCTGTAGAAATTGAAATGACTACTCCTTCTAGAGTTCAACTTAAACTGGGAAAGTAAAGGGAGTCCAAGAGCAGTTACTGCCACTGAGAGGAGAACACCCTGACTATGAAGCAGAACATCCCAGGCTCTGCTGAGCACCTAACGAGATAAAGCCCACCGACGACAGCTTTGACCTTCAAACCTAGACCTAGGAGTATAATTCCTGCTCACAAAAATACTCTCTGCACTTATGCAATAATAAAGAAGGAAAGACAGCCCATTGACACCAACAAAGTCATGGGAATGCTAGTGTAGCAATCCTGATAAAAAAATCATAGCAAAATTCTTCAGTGTTCACCCCTTTTATGGAAAATGTGAGGCATGTCAGGTAGCACAGCTACCACTGAAATACCTTATTCCACCATGAGGTATTACCTGTCCAGATAAGCAATGTCACTTGGCCATCACTTCAGGTTTTTTACCTACAAAGCTGCAGGATAGCACCTCTAGAATAACCTGAGGCCTTCAGGTAGAGCAGCCAGGAGCACCATTCTCTTACAGTCAAAAACTAAACCCCTGGACTTCTATACATGTGCAGTCCATTTAAGAAATCCTATCCCATGGCAAGCACTTTCAGAAAATATGTTAAAGCTCTAGTCAGACAGATTTCTGCATCTAGCTTTATTTCCAAAATATTTCAGATGCATTGCAGCTAATTGAGGGCAAGTAACACCACCAGCAGAAGCACTGAGAATCCAACTGGCTACCATTTACCACAACAGCAGGAAGATATGGCAGCACTTACACCCAATCCCTGACAGAACTTTAAAGCCTTGGCTGTAGATACTGGTATTGTTTTTAATTTGAAAAGGTAGATCAAGTTCTAGATTTACATATTTTGAGGTTAAGATACAGAAAGGGAAATAAGTCACGCTAATCTCTAGAACTGTGAAGCAAAAATTATTGCATTAACACCCCCATTCATTTTACAGATACCAGTCTCACAGATTTCTGTGTTTGAAGTAATTTTCTTCCACTAAGCCTGAGACACACACACATTAAAACTCACATTTCCCTACAAGTTTCGAGTTGATAATCCTCTAGCGTTCCAGATGCATACACATTTTTAAAAGCTAATTTTGCACACAGCTTATCTACTTTTGCAACACTTGTCTGCTTACTTTTAAGGGCAAAGGAATAAGCCAAATGCAAAACTCCAGGCAGAAGCCAACAACAGTTACCACCATTCTGTATGGTAACTAGACCCAAATCAGAAGCAACTTCTTGGCTCAGACAGAAACCCCTTTATCTGGCTAGTATCCACAAACTCCAACTCATTTAATATCCTCCACTTGGAAATTATACCCAAGAGCTTCTGGCTTTTTAGTTCTTAACTTGCACCTAGTTCCACCACGTATTTGTTTAAGCCCAAGTGCAGAATGCATATAAATCTGCTTCAAAGAAATGGGAAGGGAAGTGGTTTGATGTACTAGCTAGAGTAGGTTCTTTAATATTCATGCTACTCAAGGGAGTCTATGGTGCTACAAAAGATTACCATACTACATGTTTCTGACTAGCATGTATATGGCACACACAGAAGTAAGATCTAGAGATAGTGTACATCTGGACATTAAAGGATACCACTAACTCTACCAGGTGTTTTCACCTAAGGATGCTTCCTTATCTATTTGATTCCCGGATCACTCCCCCTCCATACCATACTGCTTCTTCTGCAACCCACAACAGACATAGAGTCTGAGACAGTTACCTTTACATTAAGGCTGTATTGGATTGTTTTAATTTGTTGGAGCATCAAACCCTAAAGTATTAGAATTCCAACTGAAGGATCATATGATCTTATATTTTGGGTTCTCTATATAATCAAAGAAAAAGTTGTTAATCAGCTATTCTGGATCCATGGAATAACAGAAAAAACACTATTCCATGCATCACAAACCTACATATAGCAGCTAAATTAGTGGAGTTTGTTCATCAGAAGGCAGAATAAGGCGTCCCTGTGCAATTCAAGTGATAATTCTCAGTCATGGAACAGGGAAGAGAACAGGGATGGACAACATTTTCCACATTCCTTCTAGTCTGTGACCCAAGTAATGGTAACAGAGAACTGGTGGCCAAGAGAAACTCTGAAACAGAATCTGCCCACTAAGTGTTTAGAACCTCTCCTCCCATTTGAGGATCAGCACTTCCCTCTGGATATGATTCCAACTACCATTAACTGGACCAGTGGCCAAGAAAAACCTTAGAAAAACAAGTTATTTTATCTGTCCTACTTCCCCGTCTTTCTTATCCGTACACACCTTCCCTTCCATTTACTATGATTTTTTCTATACGGGCTCTCCCATGAGAAAGCCTTCACTTTCATCAGCTCCTCAACCCCAGCTTTAATCAACATCTCAGCGGCACAGAAAGAGCATGCTTTTTCCACTCTGAATAGGGTAAAATTACATTCTTTCAGTTTGTCATGAGACTCAGAATAAAGAAAAATTATATTAGGCCAATGCTCTTATAGCAGTGAATCAAATTTAACTTCAGACTGACAAGGGCTGCCATGTAGCCTACAGAGCCAATCTCAACAGATTCATAGAACAGAATCTCAATAGTTTATGCCTTGCACAGAAGGGACATAGCACACGAACAGTCTGCTTCCTTCCCCTTAGCCACATTAAGTCAAAGTGTATGGGACAAGGCATCCCAGTTTACAGAACCCTGGCACATGTTCTGGGTCTGTACTCGAGCGGCGAGCAGTATGGTCCTCTGTGGCAGGTACACAGGCACAATCCCCTGCTCACATTCATTCATTTACTTCATCCAGAGGCAACAGAACGCCAGCTCCAGCCTGAGCAGGGAGTCTAGGTGTCCAAGGCAGAGCAAGTTATCTGCCTACACACACCAGTTTCTATATGACTTCCTCCACCTGCATGAAGAGTCTGCCAGCAGCACTGGTGGGTTGCTTGTCTAGGCTTTGCTGCCAGACTCTACTTGCCAAAACCCTGAGCCAACCTTTAATGATGCAGCCTTTGTTACTATAGTAACTAGTGTTATTTTCCTATCTCTAGGCACAGACCTTGGGGGGAAGTACTTAAGTTTGTTCTCATTTCACACCTACCACTCACTTGCCCACTGCATAGCTATGTGCCACTCCAAATGAAAAACCTCTGTCAGTGGGCCCTCAAAAGCAGCTGGCCCAGCCACAAGCCAGTGGGAGGCAAAAAAGCACAAACCCAACATACAGGCATATCCTTCTGAGCAGGGTACAGCTGGCAGACCACCAGCAGAGTTTGACAGCCCAGGCAGCTGGACGCTTACAGGGCCTTGTAGGCCACTGTGCAACAGACACACAACAGCGGGTCAGGTGGAAAGGGACCACTGTGGGTCATCTGGTCCCACCTCCCTGCTCAAGAAGAGTCATCTTAGAGCACATGGCACAGCATTGCATCCAGATGGCTCTTGAATTTCTCCAGTGAGGTAGACAGGACAGCCTTCCACCAAGGGTGTTACTCCAGGCTGCTGCTGATGCCTTGGCATCATCCAGCCAGACTGAGGCCAGTCTTCAGAGTACCCTGAAAGTGCCACACAGACTAGAGTGAATCCCTTCACAAACCAAACCCGGTTTGCTCCATCGTCACCTGCAACACTGCAGGGGCTGCACTTTCACCATGAAGGCCTTTTACTGAGATAGGACAGGCTTCCTTGGAGCAGTTCTTGTAGAAAACTGTAACAACCATATTTGTTGCCTCAAGTTTTTAAGAAATAGCACTGGTCAAAGGGCAGGTCCATTATATGAGGCAATGTTTTCCTCACCAAACAAGCACATGACTCTTTTCTAAAACCCATGAATATTGCTAACATTATCTATATTGTTACTGCAGCATCCCACAGAAACCTAAGCTGCATCAGGAACCTACTTTATGAAAGTGAAAAACCATCCAGGATAGGAGGCATGAGGCTGGTTTCAAGGTAAGGTCTTATCCTGGGGAAGCTGCTGTCAGGCTGAAGAGCTGCTGATAGCCTGCATGAGGCCATATACAAAGAACTCTTTTGTATGGTGGGTGGTTTTCACCATCCTGAATAAAACTTTACACCCTGGTGTGACTAGCTATGCTTTCCTGTTGTTACTCTCTTAAAGCTACAATGCCTTCTCCCTGCAACCCAAAAAAAAAAAAAAAAAAGAGCATAGAGTTGCATTCTCAGTCAGGGTTTTGGTGCCAGAATACTCTTTCCTCATACCTACAAGCAGTAAAGTCATCACACACAGAAAGCTTCACATGGTTTACATATAAGCTGCTGAACACAAGTTGTAACTGCTCATGTGAGCCAGTCAGAAGAGGCAGCCAGTTACATACCACTTCCATCTCATACTGGTAGTTTCTCTGCATAAGCAAACATCTCACACTAACCTCACACCTTATCCAGAAAGCTCCAGCATGGAATGGATTCACCCACATCAGTGGCAGCCTTCCCCATTAGAGCAAGAACTTAACAAACAAGAGCTTCTCAGAAACGGGCATTGAAAGCTTAGAGTCCTACCAATGCAATGACAGCACTTAAGCTTGTACACTTCATAGTTCAAGTCACAACAGCTCCTACTCTGCCAGAGTATCCCTTGAGGACCAAAGCAGTAAACTACTCCCACTACACACCAAGCTTGCCTTTGCTGTGCCACAAAGTCCCTGGATGGTGCATCAGTACCAGAGACCCCGTGGCAGCTGCCAGAGGACTCTGACAGGAAGCCACCACACTGTCACACAGGATGCTTCAGTATGACAGTCAGCACAGCAGCCTTCAGGGATCAGCTTTAGTTCCACCTGTACTGCTTCCACGTTTAGCTTTTAAAGTTAGCATAAAGCTTATTGTGTAACACTTAACTGCACTGACAGATGTGCCAGCACCAGAAGAACTGGAATTCACCAGCCAAGTAAGAGACAAATGGGGTTTTGTTTGTTTGGGGTTTTTTTGACATAGTAATGTCGCAATTAGTTTGAGATGGCAGGATAAGAACATCTAAGATATTTAAATAGCAGTATTAATATTTCAGAGCTACTACACTACTGAAATGAGTTTACAGTCATTTTACCAATTGCTTCAGGCCATCTGGAAATGAAGGAAGCCAAGAGAGCATCTGCTCTGCACTGTGAAGATTACCTTAGCACACTAGAGCTAGAAACTAGAAAACTAGTCCAAGAGGTTATCATTGTAGGTGTTCTACCAGCTACAGAGCTTGTTGCCACCACCAGCAAAAATACATGAGCAGTTCCTTTTTCTGTACCTAATCTTTTGCTGGCCAGAAATCTTTCATTAACAGCACAGCTCATTAACATGAGTGGAAATATTCTTGTAGCCAACTCTGAGGCTCAGGCAGTTAAAACACCAACTCTAAGACTACACAGAACAAGTAAAATGCTACAACATTTTTCTGTTTAGAGGAGGGCCTGCTGTTCCAATAGGAACATAATGTTTTAATACTCCTCTACACAAGAAATAATCCTGTTCTTCAACACAGTTGCATACTGTTTAAAAACACAAGTCAGAGCAGTTTCTTTAGTACACATAAGTGAATTCAGCTAACATTACAGGTCTAAATAGGAGCAAGGAGAAGGACAAATAAGCAATATAGCTCCATATATAATTAGAGTTTCCACTCGGGTAAAAAACATCCCTCACACAACCAAGACAGGGTATCTGTTTGTCTCAGAGTAACAAATCTGTCCTATCTCTTTTCTAAAGAGTTGCCTTTGAGTACTTGTTTCTCCATTAAATTAATCTCTCCAATGGGAAAGAAATCTAAAAGCATTAAAGTGCTTCCGTATCTAGTTACCAGTGTAGACCTTTGCAATCCAGAGTGGTGATTAAGCTCAAACAAACAAAATTCAGTCACTGATAACTTATCCTAATGTTCCTTCTTCTGTTCTAGACCTCCCATGTATGAAGGCTTCTGCCTTATATTCTTACTACATGTGCTTTTGTAATTTCTTCCCACCATAAAGAACACAGACTCCCTAATTTCGGTATGCATAAAGACACCTGCTTTGTGGAACCCTTCCTGTGGGGCTGCAGTGAACTCAGAGCAGAACACACTCCCTGTGCCACTGCTGCATAAGCTGCAACTCTGCTACCAGACAAAAAAAAAGCTGCAGGAGCCTTTTCAGCACTTTTTAGCAAGATTCTTATTTGGTGTTCTAGCTACTAGCCAACTACAGCAGGAAATTTCCAACACTCTGTGGCACTCCAATTTATGCACCGGAAACTGTTGGTAGCTTCACAATTTTACTATCTATTACCTTCCCTTGCAACAGCACTGAACTGTAAGGTCCTCTCCCATCTCCAACCAGCATGCTTTTCAAGGAAGGATATGACATGTTTCCATGCATTAAACTAGGAACAACGTTATAGTGACTACCCTGTCCTCCCCTCTTATCATCTTTTAGTCCTCTGAAGTCACTGGAGGGGTGCAGATCCTCAATCTTCCAGAAATCCAAGCCCATTCATAGGACAGCTTTTGACTGCTGCAGTCACATTGTGTGCCTTCTGCAAGCATCCACCATTTCTCTGTGTCAGTATTTGCCATTACCGTCACCAACAGTTCTCTGCCATGAAGTTCGTAATGGTCAGGAGTTATATTCAGAAAGCAAAGGGCCAACACAGATCTCTCCCTGAACTAGAAAAAACAAAGGTCACACTTAATTGTCCAGATGGAGGAAAATGAAGCTTAGTGCCACAATTTAATCTGCTATGAAAGAATACTGCTTAGATGCACCACACAGTAGGAGATGCAAGAAGCAGCCTGGTAAAACCCTCCATCTATCATTTTGGGTTCAAGGAGCAGGGGAAACAGCAAGACCTGGCTTGTCACACACCCCAGATCTCATGCCAGCAGAGAGAAAGAGGTACACAGGAAGATAACATGAATAGAAAATAAAGCCTGATTATCTTTTTCCAGAAGGTAGAATCCTACAAACCAACATTTTTCAAGTATAGTCCCACAATGCTCTTTTGAGCTACAAAAGTGAAAGTCACCAGGTGATTGTGTAACACAGCAGAAGCTTTACTAGAGTCTGTCAAGTGCAGAAAAAAGTCACATGGCAGCCTTGGGCTTTCAAGTTATTTCTAGGACAAGCTATTAGACTTCCTACGGAGCTTCACTTGGGACAGCTGTTATAAACTGTCATTGGGCAACAGCACGTATGCAAGAGCCAGATGTTTCCTACAAGTCACTGACACCAAGCCTAAGGAATTCATATCACTGCTCATAGTTTCACTGTAACAAGAAACAGCAAGCTTCATACATCTTTTGAGAGCCAGAAGTTCCTCAACAGACCTGTAGGTACTAGCTGCACTTTTAATTTACCTTGGTGTTCAAGTAATTATCCTGAATTCACTTCATCTGAAAGTTTCACCCCTTATTGGCACAAGGGATGTAGATACACCTATTTCTCTTCAATACCTCTAGTTTTTCAACATTTTCTGCAAACAGTAGCAAGCCATTCTCTTCTGCTTATGTAATTAGTAACAGTACTGGCTGCCTACCTTAGAATACTACAGCAGCAAGAGAAATGCAAGGAGGAAGATCTAGAACTTAATTCAAGCATTACTGCTGGTCATTTGAATTCACTGAGTAGGACTAAAAACTGTTGTTCACCTTTAAAAAGAATTTCAGCTTGCAGATGTTGTTGTTCTAGTGCTTACTGGACAGAAAGGATGAGAAAAAGCAGATATCACACTTAGCAACTGAACACCTACAAGGTCAGATCCCCAGAACTGCAACACTGACACTTGGCCAGGGAGACTTCCTGACAGGAATACACTCTTGATCACAAGTCAGCACAAGAAATACATACTGGTGTAACCTGGTACTCATTATTTAAGAAATTAATAATAAAGTATTTTTGTTTTGATTGGAACCTAAAGTATGCCACATTTATACTAATGGCAACTTTACTGGCAATGTCTAATCGGTGCAAGAGATGAAGCTCAGGGGCTTATATCAATCGACCTGGTTGCAACCAAGCAAACCAAACTCTTCACCTTCACATGCAGTTAATCATGACACTTTGAGAGGAAAAATGACAGATTTCATGAGTAAGACACCCCGGAAATATACAGCCTTCCATTTAAAGTTAAAACACTAAATTAAAACTTTAAGGCACATCTTCCCACAGAACTATAGACACTAGTTTTTACAGCTGATATTCTCCCCAGTCATGAAGGAAAAAATAGCAAAGTCAGTTTACTTACTTCAAGCAAAAAGTAAATCAGTAGTCCCTTGTATTTGGTTTTCCACTCTCCTGAAGTAGCTCCCACTCCAAGACAACACAGCATAGGGAGCAATTAAACTGCCTTGTAAAGTACAGTACAAAAAATGGTATATATTAAAACTGTTTGGTATACAGGCTCATTGCACAATCATGCGCTACCATCAGGATTTTTTTATTTTGTTGTTTCAGTTGTGCTTCATTAAAGCAGCTAGATGCTGGAGCTGATGAAGACCCTATTTATTCAGCCAGACTCTTACTTATCACTTTAAAAGTTCTCGTCGATTTGGAATCACTCTGATTTTGAGGTTTATGGTTGATATCAGGTAATAAAGATATATACATAAACCCCCCTGTGTTTCCTGATCTCTTAAAGCAGGTCTCAGTAATTTATGGCACATACCAGTTCTGACTCAGAACTAGTGAGACCAGAACTAACAGTCGCTGTTACACATCTGGCCATAAAAGAGGCTACACAGCACAGCTGAACGCAACAACATCAGTGCAGCCAGTAGTATGCTTTCCATAGCTCTGACAAGCATTTAATAGCCATCATGGTCAAACAACACTTCCATTAGAAAAAAAAAAGAACACTTCACTAAAGTCCCTTCTTGTTATACTTTGGCCAAGTAAGCATTTCAAAAACTCCTAACTGTGGTCTAAGTTAATTAGGTATTACACTTCCAGCATTTTAGATGGCTGGGTCAAGAATGCACATGGCCAGTGCATCCAACATGCCTGCAGAGAGAGATAAGTTTTTTCCACTTACCCAGAGCTGTGCTTTCATTGCAGCATTGCCTGAAGAACAGCTACTGTTTTGCAGCTGTATAACTGAAAACTCTCACGCTACTCCATAGTGGTGCTGCAGTGGTAACACTCACTCACTGGGAGAACCATATTTAGAAAAATGTTGGGTTCTCCCCCAGAGCAATGTAATAGTTTGGTAAGTGAAATGAACAGCCCCAGTAAGAGTCAAACATTGTCAGATTAAAAAAAACAGAGCTAGACTCCTACAGGGAGAAGCCTGGGCTGAAGGCATCTAGCTTTATTGCAAGGATTCATTTAATCCCTGCTCGGGAACATAAAAAAAGAAAACTCCTAAAGCTATGTGGGAACAGGGACAACATTAAATGAAAGTCGAGCAATATAAAAACACAGCCTGCCAACCTCCCCCCTCCCGTGTTTTTCTGCAATAAATACCAACAAGTTAATACCGGTGTATGAACTTCTCGCACGCAGCCGATGCCCGGCTTTTAATAAGCGAGCGGGGGAGGCCCTTGCGAGGGTCTGCGCTGGGGGGAGCGGGGCCGGGGCCGCTGCCCGACGGCCGGGGCTCCACCTGCGGCGCTGACAGGGCGCGGGGGCGGCGAGATAGCCTAATGTGA